>ATSW01001311.1:0-25908 GCA_000444245.1 Botryllus schlosseri
GTCTAAAAAGACGGATTGAAAAGGATTGACACATGGGCCTATGTCCAAATATTGAGTCAAATGGGCCTATGTCCCAGTATAGTAGTGAGCATTAATCATGGCCTATGTCCATTCGAGGAGGAAAAACCCAACATGCCGATTGATTTGAAAATGGACATTTGTTCCCAAAGTAAGTTGATTGACAAGGAGAAGGATGAAAGAACTAATAACGGAAAAGGCTTTGAGATCTTTCAATAAGGAATATGTAGAATCTTTAAATTGAATTTTCTCAGAACTATGAAATGTGACATAGGCCCTTTCTATTCTGGACGAACGATATACCCTGGCTTAGAGCGATTCGACTAGTTGATTTTTTTTTTGCGTCTAGCAAGCATTTAAGGTATGGTGGATTGATTTTATTGAAACCAACGACTGAGCGAGCATACTAATTTGTCGATGTCTTTGTGAAGCTTTATTACTAAAAGATAATTTGTTAAGTAATGATCATACCGCACCCGATATCACCATACCATACCGTAAATTTCTATTTCACCATAAAAAGTAGCAATTTCTAAGACTCGCCACCAAGGAGACAGGTTGGAAAATTACTGGAATATGTTCACAAAATTAGATCGGTCGAGCCCGAGATAGATCATACAGGTCTACACGATTTTTGCACCAGGATTTCTTTGGGTCATTTTTACTTAATTCGTAGTGACGAGTTAGCGTAGTGGTATGATCCACAGCTGCAACACCAATAGGTTGTGGGATCAAGTCCGACCAAGGTCAACTCCAGAAGTCCTTCGCAAGTGAGGTTCATCTAGGTTCCTTTACGCCACCCAACCCGAGTAAGCGCTGTCTTAAAAAAGCCTAGACGTGGGCCGTGCTACAAGTCGGCAGATACGGAATCAATGTAAAGAATATCGCCCTGGTGTAAATGACCATAGTGGTCGAAAAACACCATGAATACCACATACAACAAACTAATTCGGCAGCGCTGAATCCTAATCTGGCGTTGTTTTTGTTCTATCACGTCGCGTTTTCGAGATATTATTTATGCCGATTATTACGACTTTTGCGGGGAAGTCAAGTAGATGTGGCTTACTTGAAGTACTTACTGGAATGGTTATATTGTCAGATTAATTCCACTTCAACCTGGACAGTATTTTGAATAAACTATTTACACTGACAATTCGGATTTTGAAAAGTACAATGTAGTTTAAGGATAAGATTGCACCACTCTCATGAGTTCAGTTATCAATAGGGCTGCGTGAAATAGAGCTCCTGAATCACGGAAAATGAATACATTTCGAAGATTTTTCCAACGGCTGGTGACATAGTGTTTTTCGTGTTAGCTGAGAAAATACGTCTTGCGATTTCATATTTAGCCAACTCCGATTAAATGCCAAAGGTCTATCGAAATATACTTGGACATTATGCAAAAACGGGCTGACACCTAAAATTGTAACATTTTCCTCAACTGTTGCAGATGCCAATGTTGCCATAAATATTGATACACCTTAACCATATTCCGTAACCGCGAAAAAATGGACAATGTCCATCAATTGTCACAATGATTTCACTCGTAAAATCGTTTAAATTCGTAGCAAACTACTGTTTATTCGATAAAGGTAACAAAATTATTGCTGAAGTAGGAGTATACTCTAAAACAAGCACCATTTGTTCAATTAGTTACTTGATTATTCTCGATATTCTCGAAAAATAGCGATAATTCGTGACTGACCGATTCTAACTTCCGATAACCCATATACCGACCTCTTCGTTGGCACCTTCACGACAGCGAAGTAGCTGGGAGTCACTGCTTCGATACCCTATCTTACCGCGGGTTAGTGTATTCGGAGATACGAGATAACAACTCAAGTAATTCGCCATTGTGGTGAAAAAACTTCCCAATACTCTACGGGACAAAAGTATGTGGTTTAGTCCTAATAGTACCCGAAATGAACCATTAGTACTCTAACGCACGTAAAAGGAAATAATGTGGGCACCAGTTGGGGATAGTGAGGATGGTCAATTTAAACTAAGCACTTACAAGAGCGAACGTCCAAGGAGTTTCTTGAGCTTCTGGTTGATGGACTTGCAGACTAAAAAACAGACGCATAGCATGAGGCATATGTCCGTCATAACAACGAAAAAGACCAAGTTCAATATATATACAAGAAAAATATAAGAACTTGTAACCATGAATCGCCGTGCCTCAAAACTATTGTCCTTATATAACACATTTGAAGTGATTAGGCAAAAGTAAAATAGTTGGTTTCGTCACAAACATAATAATTAAATAATATTGTATGGAAATGCAATTGTAGAACAAATGAACTAGAGCTTGGATGAGCATTGGGCAACCTCTGGGAGGTCAAGAGCACAATTTTTACTACTGGGTTGCCCCAGACAGTATTTATTAACAAAAAATCTCCGCCCAAAAGATGTTGTCCCTGCCAGGAATCTTATCGCGAAATTCAATTCCAGCGAAGCAAGTCGGCACATTAAAAAAGCATCTAACTTCACGTATCTTTGTCTTTGTCTTAAAGCGTGTTCAGAAAATGCTAAAATGAGGACATTCTGTTCACTAGTCTGTTTACTTGTGATTATTAAGCATCTATATTTCGAATTTGGTTAATCGCGTTTACAGAGATTCACTTCGGACGAGAGTCAATCGAAAAGCTTAGAGTGAAATAAATTTGGCAATATGAATACAAGGTGTTGCAATATATGAAGTATTTCATGTAGGCCAGCATAAAATAGTTTTACACCGCTACCACGACCGTGACACCACACAAGAAGTGTAACGAGAAGGTCAATTATTACGAGATAGACCAATATGATATTTTCACTGATAAATTATGGCAACCTAAACCAAGTTACTGCAAAACATCTGTCGTCACTACGCATTACAGTCCACGATTGGGCTACCGCGTGCCCCAAGCGGGTCGCCAGGAAAATTAGAGACGGGCGATTATGTTTGTACTGGAAAATTGCGATGAATCATTCCATGAATAAAGTTGGATTTTTTGAAGTATTAAATTTTTTAATGCCCTTCTGGCAGCTGAGGGTTAACTTATCAATGATAATTATAATTTCGATACTGTGTTCTGCTGTGGAACATTGTAAACCTGGATTTCTCATATCGCAGCTTACGAAACATCTTGCACAAAACTGCGCGTGCGCACGTTAGTCGATATACCTGTGAAGTCGCGATCAACACACAGCATTGTCACACAGTGTAATGAAATAGGTATGGTCGAAAAAATACCAAATAATCTTGAATGTGTAGTAGAAATGGCATTACATCCTTTGTGGTCGCACAAAAGGTACATACTTGAACTCAACATTCATACGGCTCTGACGTCATAATCAGTGATACTAGAATACTAGACTGGTTGCCAATCATTATTCGGGTGCAACAACTGAGCACGTAACGGGGAAACATAAAGTCGAGCATACATTCGATATTTTTTGCCCAACAAGCTGCAACAGGCTCAGCGTAGAAAATAGCATTCCTCATTATAGAATGATATCATCGAAATCAAATTCAGACATTAAGTATGCCTCCCTCAGTAATTAACATGTACATGTAAATTACCTTTGATTTGCGATGCGCCGGATACGAGCTAGATTGCGGCGGAGAGTAGCCGGTGTCCAATTCTTCCGCTCCGTTCAAATACCTGAAAGGCAGATAATGATGGCAATTGGGTAAGCAACGATAAAAATTTCATGCCAAAGCGTATTGATCGCCAAGTAGCTGAACACAAGAAGGATGAAGTAAAATTGCCCTGTTCGGTAACGATCAATACTTTTTATAGTCACATTCGCGAACCGTCATAGGATGCTTGATTTTACACTCGGCAAACGCGTTTTTACACCAGCGACCGATATATGTTTCACAGCGCATTAGCCAGCCACGGACCACAACATCTGTATTTGGCTACTAATAACGATTCCAAACCGAGTAGTAAATCTAATGATTCGCATAGAGTGGTCAGAGAAAATTTTCAAGTACTGATATTGGTTGATTTACCAACTAGAATTATACAGCCTTGTACAAACTATCACTCAGTTAGTTGACGGTCAACTAACGGTTTTTCAAGTAGTTCAGTAATAATTGCAGTTGCGGATTTTGAAAATCGTGTAGTTCTAGTTCAAGTTCTAGTCCTGGTTGCGGATTCTGCAGAGTAATTCTAGTTCTAGTTCTTATAGTTGCAGATTTTGAACATTCAGTAGTTCTACTTCCAGTTCTAATTGCACATTTCGAAAGAATATTAGTTGTCGAACCACTAAAGAGAATATTACGCATCTAACTGCACATTCATTACATCACCGGTAATTACATTGTGCGCCAGGAAACAGCGGTCAAGAATCACTGATATAGTTAGTTGTCTTATAGTTGGATGCGGATTTTTTAACGTCGTTAGTTCTAGTTCTAGTTGCAGGCTTTGAAAAGTGAGTACCGGTAGTTCTAGTTCTAGTAGTCCTAGTTTTAGTTCTAGTTACGGGTTTTAAAAAGTGGATAGTTCTAGTTCTAGTTGCGAATTTGGAAAGTTGGTAGTTCCCGTTATAGTTATAGTTGCGAGTTTTAAAATTTGAGTAGTTCTAGTTTTAGTTCTAGTTGCGCTTCTTGAAAATCCAGTAGATTGTACAAGTCTGGAGTTATGGTTTCGTTCCTATCATCCACTATGTAAGGCTGCAAGCCTGGATTGGCAGTATCGCAGCACACCACGCACATAACAAAGCTGCTACGCACATTAGTGACAATGGCATAGCTGCGAAGCCGTGTTCAGCTCACGCATTATCACAAAGTGCAATGAAATAGCATGTAACAAATGGATCTAATAGCAATTGGCATCATCATAACCATTGCCCCATATTTTCGGAGAGAGCCCCTCCATCGACTCTACCGGAGAATCTGATCCAGTGGGCTGAGATAGGATGAATGTTTGATAGTAATATGTGAAACTACAAATTTTAAGGACCGAATTCATTCATGGATTTGAAATAATATTCGCGCTCTGCACGACTATAACACGAATTTCAGTAACTATTCATAACATGATTACTCAAGCCGATATGAACAAATATAGATTAGTCCGGAGTTCACCGGAAATGGACATGGACACTTGGACAGTTTAGCACGTTCGAAGTGATGGGAATGCGGCCGTGAATAGCAAAAATGTTTCCCCCTGCACTATGCATGGTCAAATCTCAACATTCACATTGCCACATTTAAAACCAAGTAACTACAACCATTCAGCACCATGTTGGTATATTATTGTTCGATGCTTTTGTACTATTAGTAAAGGTAAGTCCGCGCGTTTTAGAATTAGGAAGCGACCAGACAAAGGGTGAAGGGTCCAACGCTTCATCGAAGCCTATTCTTTGACCAAAGTCCGAATCATTGGTGTGCAATGTGCATGCCCTCTGTAGTTTGTATCCTCATGAATGTTGTAGGAGCTACCCAAATATTTACTGCGATCATTTTGCTTGCACTACGAACAAGTGCCAAGCACGCAAAGGCAAGTATATTGTAATTTCACGCTGTCAGTTCGTATTTGCAAGGTCAGTAAAGGCTTTCTGGTGGTACTTAAAATGAATTATGCATCCTCAACAATTATATACGCTCACAGCGGGTATATGAATGAGTGTATAATACATCTGCATCAAATATTCTTTCAAAAATAATCTTCTAATTTAATATAATAACAAACTTTATGAATGGCGTCCAGTAAACCGTCGGTAAAAATAACTAAAACGTGATATTAGCAGCGTGCAGCATTTAGGACTACTGTAAAAACAGCGATACGTTAGCAAGAGATGGACCGCTCTATTACTAGCCTTGATTATCGCATGTGGCCGCTCAATATCATAAGAGCATAGTATGACAATGGCCTACGATCCAAGAAAGAAGAGTTTTTGAATGCATGTTGTTTTCCAACGCGCGTATGATATGCATTGCGGATGGAGAGAACATCTACTCGCTGGTGCTGGCAGCCTGCACCGATACTCAATTTAATTAATAAAGATAAAAATGCATTATTTTTCTATACTGCCCAATCGGACATTAGCTAGACTGCTTCAGTAAGTTTCACGAAGAGAAGGAGTCATAAAATCAAGCCGTCAAACGATTAGCAACTGCACAACGTCAACCACATGGACAAATCTTCTCAGTTTCATGTCGCTTTTCGAAATATTGACTGATTTATGATCGCACCGTAACAAAAAGTGGCATTGGCGGTAAAACTACCGGAAGCAAACGGAACGAAAAGATCCGGAGTTTAACCGGACACTGCTATCTAAAATACATCGTATACTAATACCCAACGCCTCGTTATTCGAAAGCGGAAATGTCCAGATCGAATGACCGCGATTAAACAAACATAACAACTTGAAAATGAACCCTAAAAATGTGTCCCTGTGCCACGCACTGTATATCCATCGGTGGAAAATATGCGTATTTATCAGATTTTCGCCATAGCGTGTGGTGTACATCAGGTAACGGCACTTCCAAGTAACAAATTGAGCTTTCACACTCATTTCAACGCGTGAAAATGAGTCGCATACACCAATCGTTATGGACATATATCTCAGGGATGTGTAGTAGTTAGTTGTGTTTACGCGTACCACCCTTTGGGGATTTCTTTAGGTGGTACTCAAAAACATAACCCAGTACCCGTTACCGTTACACCAGGGATACTTAATTAGCGGACAGCGGTCAGAATTTGAAGTGCTGAATCCAGACCCAAGGCCTTCTCTGTTTTAGTATCTATTAGTAAAATATTCGGATCTGGTAGTCAGGCGGGTGAGTTGACCTTCATTTTTTTATTCACCGCCATAAGCGTAAGGTAAATCAACGTCAAAAAGTCGGAAAAACTCATTATCCACGAATAGACTGCGCACATTTAGCAGACTTGCGGGAGAGTTAACCTTTTTTTATTCATCACCACAACTTTGACCAATTAAAAAAAAGACGGTGAGATTCCTAGCAGATCTAAGAGAATTTCAGAATTCTGCAAATGGACCTTTGCTCAAAATAGTTGAGTATCACACACCAGGAGATATATCTCCATAGGAATTGTGCATTTGAGACGTTTTCGCCCGTATGAAGGGTGTCAACCCGAAATTTGGTACGGTACCTGAAACTGCTGTTTTGTTGATTGACACGAAATACACCATTTTCGTTAACAGTGCGTCACGCGCTGGCAATTTATAGTTGCGCCATAGTTTACTAGTCAATGTAGTTCTGCGCTACAGTTGATAGAACATTAGAAACCCATCGATTTACCAAATTATTATTCATGTGAATCGAACGTAGTCTGCGAAGAATCGAATTCCATACAAATGCGAGGGTACTGCGCGTTTGGAGAAGTTAAGCCAAGCCCGATTAGTCCGTGCTTTTTCATAATGAATTTTAAATCCATGGATATGACCCTCGCCACCAACAGCCGAGTGACTTTGTAGATTGGTACAGTACAGCCATCCAAGCGCTTTTTGACGAGACTCAGCCGTGGCAGAAACGGATCGCTAAATAATGGGGGCTAGGAGGCTCAACAGTACGCGAGAAGCCCTTATGCATCAGCAGCAGTCAAGTCCATTAAATATCCAGGATATCAACTAACCCGTTCGTTATCTTAAGTTCGGGCCTTGCAAGTTGTTCATCAGAATCATCCGAATCAAGAGGACGGTCGACCGTATCCTCGGACTCTTCCAATCTGCAAAGAACCTCAGTCAACATCGAATAGCATATATTGGAATAGAAGAACCTATTTACTTTATGACAATGAATAATTACAGGAACATTAATAAATGTTTAGAACGAAATGAGGTTACATGTAAACGCTCTACCAGTAATGGACGCGCGCATTTGAAACATTCGAATGTGCAGCAGGTTTTGTCTATGGGGTCGAAAGTGAGTATGAAAGGCAAGTTGTTTTATTCTCCGATATGTACGCAGAGTTCGTGATAACAACAATGGGTTTGGGAGTACAAGTACTGATACGCCAGAGGCCAACACCGCAATGTACGTAGAACTAGCAATAATATCATGTGGATTGTGGAAGCTGTGCCCAACTATACCTTACCGGCAAAAGGAATCCAACAGAGGTTAGCGGGACTGAAATCACGAAAAAGCGACAAAAACATTGAGCTTCGGTAACTATGGATATAACTACATAAAAGGTATAACAGACATCGAGAACGTGCACTGCACGGATTATTATGTTTCCGCGGCTCTTGAAATAGAAATAACCTCGAATAAGTGTGCTTATACTGGACAGTTAATGGCTTTCGAAAGTCGCATCGAAAATTCAATTGGCGGCACTGTGCAGGAACGACATGCACCCAACGTAGGGCCGTAGGTGATAATAATAACACTCGGCCTGAGTGACGTAACATGCACCGACTGACGACCTGGCGCCACCCAATCTTAGCAAAGCGAGGCATGTAAAATCCGACCGACATATAAATCAGGTAGGCAAACCTAATAAAACATCTGTAACGTGCAGTATACGTTTCCATATACTACGTTCAGTCGCGTCGTTGATTGCTTGAGATCAACAGCGTTTTTGATATATTAAACCTCGTTACATAACGCAACATATTTCCATGCTTTTGCAGTAAAGGACATATCAAGAATTCAGCATAGAAGAACTCGATAAGGGTCGGGCATCAGCTGGAGACGTGGATTGAAAGCGAAGGAGGTACCAAAGGGGCTTGTTCCGCATATCACTTTATTACCTCATTTAGTAGACGAATAAGAAAGTGAGGGCAGGTTAGATAACTTGTACGCTCTTATTACATTCAATTCAGTACCGCTTGAGTGTCCTGCACATCATTCGCGATTAAGTAGATTTGAAATGATAGTAAATGATCACGACTCAGTTAAATAATGGGTCTTTTTAAGCAGAATCATTTTACGTCGACTACTCAACAGCTCTCGTAACAACATTGTTCCACGGTGACAAATGACCATTGGCCATCACGAACGAAAGTGATAGCTGCTGAGGGCACCCAGAACTCCGTGCGTCGAAAAACGGACCTAGGTGAGCAACATCTGAGCCAGATTTCTTTCTGACAAGGATGGCAGGCTCGTCGCAACAACGGAAATCTATTTCCGAAAGATAGCGGCCCACCAGAAATATACTAGTAGGATAAACTTCATCGTACAATTCTATTAACCACGAATAACAAAATGCACGACATCCCCATTAAAATTGTATGGGTGACTGCGGAGCCTACGCTAAGTATCGTAGGCCCCGGTGAATGTCATTCTGTCTACAATTCTATCTATAGGCCTACCCAAAATCAAACCACATTTCATACTTAAGTGAACTGATGAATTTTAGTATATGGCCAATTGGCCATGTATGCGCAAATTGCGCATGCGCAATCAATCCGGCCGGTGCATGTACGATCAAGTATGAGTTATAACGGTAATCATTATAAATATTAACACGGCATAACGTTGGATAAGGTATCCCCGGATATCTGCCGGTATAAGTAAACGGATACCGTATGAGCAAAGCAAGGTGATAGCAGGCGGTTTGTGGAAAGAATAATACACATAACTGGACGATCATTTCAAAATCTTAACGTCACAGTAATCTCCCAACATTTATATGGAATAATGACTTACATTGTTTCCGGAGTTAACATGTTCAAGAAATTATCTACAACGCATACTTATGATAAGACAACTCTCCATCTGTAATAAGTATAGTGACAGATTGCATTTTTAAGGGTATGTTTCGTCGAACGCCAATAATAATTTACCAAGTCAAACAGCAACCTATACCCTGGTCTTCGTTGTTTCTAGCCACTGTTCTTACATGATCGATGGTAGACTGCAGTTACAAGACCAAATAGAATCCTCTCCATGAATAAATTATGAGACGTAAAAAACAGTGCTGTACGTCGAACGCGTGTATGAAGGCCGGACGATGCACTATAGCTACGTTTACCACTAAGAACATGTGAAGTGGATGATAATATAAACAACGCGTTTTTCCCGCAACGGATGGTACAATCCTTAATCACAATCGACTAATTAAGCCGCATTGTATCCACTATAAGCCATCCCGACTTTTGCACGAAAGTAGTAGTGAAACCAACATGAGTGCTTTGACGCTTTCATTTTCGCAAGACAGTGCCAACAATGGAAAACTTCCTATGGTCTCCACGCACCAGCAGACACTTACAATATGATAACACCAATGTTGTGCCTCCCGAGTTTTATCACCTAGGTCAGTACGGAATATAAACACTAAACAATAAACACTGATGAACTGCAATTGCTAAGGAACGCAACGCAACGCAATTTTGGCACAGTGTTAATTTCCTAGTCACCCACCCCAGTATTTTATAGTTATGAATCCACAGTACTTCAGCACATAAAATTTCATATCACCCACTAACGCTTCGAAACTGGAGAGAATTCTAGCTGCGATATCCACAATATAACCTCCTTACCAAACACACCAGTCAGCGATAGCTAGATTTGCTACTATAACCTAGTGCCGCGGATAGGTATCTGAGCAGTCCAATCTATGACCTCTATGATAACGCACATCGAACACCATTGCCGGACAAGTGCCATTAGCGTCACTGCGTACGTACGACATCGGCGAGACATCCTCCTCAAATCAGCAAAAAATCGATGCCGAAACGGGAGAATGGCGCCAGGGTACGACTATCAAAACCGTTTTGATCGACTAAGAAATAATAAACAAACGTTCTGAAAAATTTCCAACTATCCTGCAGCTGATTACTGCTAGCAACATTGACCCGTGCCCAAACTACCTTCTCTTTTTGAGTAATGATCACGCTGAACTGTCACGGACTCAACGTTTCAAAAACAGCAATGTTCAATATTCTGATTCAACCAATTCATACCGTTGTGAACGTCACGTTGATATTATTTCGCACATTTCAAAGCAATGCCACAGTCGGTGTCCATTTTATATGCAGGGATACTAATATAAGCGTGAACTTATGCGGGCATATTGCTGGACATCTATACCATACCCATACCGAGTATTTTAGAAGTAAAAACTACGGGGTATCTTTAGTGAGGATTAGATGGTCACTAACGAGACTCGAATATCGTGAACTTCTCTGCGTCAATGAAGCGTGGGTTAATCAGCACACCAGTATCTTAATCGTTGAATAAATTCAAGACTACAAGTTTCTTAGATTGGATGCTCTTATCGAAGTCAACACACAGGTTGTGTCGCGTCCATAGTGACGAACTGGCGACACACCAGATATTATGTTACTATGTCAAATCAAGATCTTCGTCGCCGTCACGACTTATTTGCCCACTTACAAATTAATGATTCTATTCGTTTTTATTTCAGTAATATATTTCCAACGTGACTACAAAATCAAAACGGTGCTAATGCTGCTTAGTCCCTTGCAAGACAGGGGTGGATAGAGTTGTGGAACGCGCTACCTCAATGGAGGCAGATCCATTACTTTTCGACTTGGGCCGATTCCAAATGCTATATAGTGCATGGACTCAAAAAATCTACCCATGCTTCTCTAACCTCTGCAGTGCTGTGTCAGATTACTTGCTCGACTCAACATTTATACCTTGCCAGTTGTCAGTAATATGCGGTTTCAAATGCGTGGCTTTCGAATGTATTGCAGTCGAAACTAGAAATATTACGGCGATGGGTGATTCAATAAATACATCACGCAGTGCCAACGCAGTTAATATACAGCTGACCAAAGAGGGTTTGTACGCGTATCCCATTCGGTCAGACGACATCGTAAGTGCCTCAGAGCAGACAACGAAATTAGTCAATCTGAAACTATATTTTACAACATTATACTCATTTCGCAGCCGATTATATACACTATAAACCTATGAAATATAACATGTAACAACGTGAAACCCTGTCCCCTCTACACGTCGGCTCTACAGCGTAAACAGTATTTACACACGGATCTTTATGTGCTGATGAAATCAAATATTGTGCACCGTCACAGGTCAAGTCAGGCATGACGAAATCCTCGCTAGTGAAGCGGTTCTACCGCCACAATAAGGAAGTGCGAGTTGGCTTGTTTTCAAACGCTTGCCCTTCCTGGGTGCTATTACAAAGCATTGTGGCAAGGAAATAGGCAATTCACGTTGCTCGAAAATGAGTAATCAGGTGAGTATAAAGCATCCGTATGATGGACGAAAACACTTTACGCGTAGGTAACCCATTCTATTGCTGTGATCTTTACGCTGCATAAATGATAGATCATTGCAAGCGGAAATGCAAGGTATAGCGTACTGCTCGAACTTTTGATCGTGAACTTTCATCCTGTTACATCATTGCGAAAATTCAGACAACGCAGATAAAGTCAGATATTTCACAATGAAGATCGTCTAAGGTGAAAGCGTTAAGTGCAAATATGATAAGTTTCCTCTCAATAACGATGGAAATTGATTTCCAAGACGTGTCAAAACTACTGAAAGCGGAAGTACAAAATGAAAGGCCTGAAAAGCAGTTTAGAGGCGAACATTTGGTCGTGCGTTCGCAAACTTTTGGCGGTGATGGCTACAGTCGAAATTGTAGGGTCCATCCTCGCGACCAACACAAAAATATCCGCTCGGAGCCATATTCATGACTTCCTGATGCGGCCGGAGTCGGATCGTACTTTTTAATATGGTCAGAAGCGGTATTGAGGCTAATGATAAGCATGGCTGGTATAACTACCGATTACGAGCCAGTGTCCGCCAATACAACCCGGTGTTCAATACAAAACTGAGTTTTTATTGCCATGTCTTTTTTGTTGTTGTTGAAATATTAAATATAAAACCCGATCCCGCACCGCATAATCTACTGTTTTGTAGTTTGCTACAAATAAGTACTGATAGACCATGATTATTATCGTAGTTTTTCGGACCGGATCACGGCCATTCCAATAATCCGGCCAAGGAGTCGGAGCCAGAGAATTCAAAAAACTGGATCGGAGTCGGACCAGAGAATTTGTGGATCCGCTCGCACTATTACAAACACGTAGGATCTTTGAAACTATAGTCAATTACCGCCATACAGTAGTAATTTCACGCGGGTCTTCAGCCGGTTCCACTCATAATAGAGATGAAAAGTCATTAGAAACGTAGGCCTACATTCTACTTGTCAAAATCTAAGGTGAGGAGTGGTAAGCATTTAAATTTTGCTTGTAAGTATAGCCTACGCAAAGTAGACGAACTTCGTTACACTTCGACTGACCCCCATTGGCGTATACAGGCAACGGAACGGAATATCTTATTTGTGAGTATGCTCTCCCCATGTATCCACTAAAAGTCAACCACGAGTACTATTGTGACGATCAATGGAGTATTGCAAATAAAGGATGCCCGTTTGAATCGTATGGGGCGAGGAATAACCTACACCAGAGCCTTAAATATATAGCAGTGAACGGACACCTTTGTGGATAATTCTCCCAATAACCGTTCGAACTCGTGTCATTGGTGGCTATGGAGAAAGTTCGACACGTGCCGCACTACGGCTTGTGCAAACAGGGTCTCATTGCGCCATCCACCAAGATTTTTGTTTGACCAATGATGGCACAATAATGCCGGACTCTAATTTTAGCATATCCAAGGTACAAGTATCGCGATGGAAATTAAACATCAAAATCGACATCAAGTAATAAGCATATACCATTGCCGAATTCATAACGTGTTTCGCTATATCAGCAAATGATGGTTACACCGTTCACGGCACTGTACTATTGTGTATCACTACAATTACAAGATATTAACGTTATATACCTTGTACCGATATTTCGTATATTAGATGAGATTTTTTTATATTTAAAATTTCATTGGCTATAATCAGAGTTTGATCATTGTTGATATAAAATCACGCATACGACTATTATTATCGACTTTAAATACGGCACAAATCAAATGTAGGCCTACAAAATCCAGGATACATACCTTGAATTCCTACTTTACCGTGCTGCGAGAAACTGCAGTATTCGACAATTGCAGTTGATAGGGCAGCTGATGTATAATTATATATATGTAGTATATAGATCTGTGCGGGAAATATCGCGGTCATACCATGAGCCCAATGTTATGTAACTAGTTTAAAATCGAATTTGCACAGGCATAGCACCAATGGAGTGGAGAAACCTGTTCCCCACAGTCGATCTCGTCTTTACAGAGTTACCCGTAACTATCAAGAATCAAGATATCAAATGCAGCTAGATAAATCTCAAATAATTATTTTGAATGAGGAAATAGTCGAATACTACATAGAATACAACATATAATTCTGCTTCCAGAATCTAATGCTTTAGTCACACAACTTACGTAAAGTACAATACAGAAGAAGTGCTTTTTGATTCAATATTAAATAGGGAAGATGAAATATTATCACTTTATCAGTTATTGAATACTCAACTCAGCGATAAATTTATAAATCAAGGGTTCTCGTATTCTTTTCGGTATGACTCCCTCAAAAATGTAGTGAAATCTCGAGATCCAATCAATTAAATAACATGGAATTTCGTGGAAAACACCATGCAATTGAATATCAATATTAAAAGATTGGGAGGGAAAGTATTTTAATCGGTACATTGCAATCCTGTGCGTTTTAACTGAGAAAAATATGGCTGAATGTTTGACACATTCAACGTGGCGATGAACGAATGTATCCACTCTCTTTGATGAGAACTATTTATAAATATCTGATACTCGCATGAAAGCTTGGGATTTGGAAATCCAAACGTCGTTTTAGTTATGTAGCGCGCTTTCACACTAATGGGATTACTAATTACAGGTTTGCAAAGTTAATTGTTACACAGCTATACTGTGTATATATTCACGATAAAACTGAAGTAGTTCGCGACCCAAACTGGAAGGTCTCGCGACCCAAATTCGGGTAGTGACCCCGACCCGCTGCCGAGAACCCCTGTTACAGGTAACTGCCAACTCGTGGCGGAATGCCATTTTCAAAGTAAAAAGGTATTTAACGAAAAAAAAAATCCGCAAGCTATAAGGGTGACATACTTCCTGCTGTACTTGACGGCACAATATGATGTCGGGACAACATTCCAAATCAGTCGAAGGATGAGAAGATTTCGAAATGAAGTGATAGTCACCGCATTGTACCGACGTTACCATCAGCGAATATTCACGAGGCACGGTCGCATAGACGTTAAACAGTAACTAGTGTTGACATGGTGAGGTCGGCTATCTGCATTTACTGAAAGCGAAGATAATTGCATCACCAAATATCTACGGTCGCGATGATTCAGATAAACACACACTACAAAATATTTCAGCGAGTGACGATAATTCAACTTAATTTACAAATTACATTTGCGACAATAGTACATGTAAAATGTAATTCGAATAGCCACTGTATCTGTACCTCATCTCCGCATAGTGCCACCCATAAATTAGTTTATCCCAGTAGTTTTCAACCATTATTGCTCATGGGTCACTAAATTGGTAAAAATGGCGTTGGTCCATTAGCGTTCAATGAAAATTTCAACTGCACAATATATTAACTAAATTACCCAAATTTGCTACATTTTGTTTACAAGGCTTTGTGTTACGGGTGCTCTCGGCGAGAGTGAGCACTGAGCAGCGTATGTCAGATGTATCATCAGGTCTGTTTTGCAGCTTGAACTTTTATGTTCAATGGAGATGAAAACGCGGACTCCTACATACACGTTGTGGTGTGAGGAAGTAGTTTCATGAGAGATTTTTGCTGATTTGTGGAAATGATGGGGCCATTTCCACTCTTATAGACTCTTATGTGTTCATAATGGCATGATTTCTGACATCACTGTATCTGTATAACATCCAAGCTTTAGGACCCACTGAAAACAGTGTCACCGTGCCCTACTGGGTCATCATGACCCATAGGATGAAAACCCCTGGTCTATTCCGAGCCTCGCCATTCCACACACAAATACAGTTTACGGGGGGTTACAATGAGACCTGAACCTATTTTGCTCCATATCAATCAAAAATTTAAATAGTTTTAAAACCGTGAGCCAATATCGGTTGTTACCAAACGCATGAGTTAAATTTCGTCAAGCTTCATCTCAAGTGTTCATTCATAGTACCGGCAATTCTGAATATAACATTGAACAGCGAGAAAATCATAGCGACACAATTCGCCAAGTCATTCGCTGACCTTCCGCTACCCAGCGAACAGCCTACACGTGACAATGTCTGATGATCAAAATAACCAACGTAAATAGATACGCCGGTATTACAAATAACTGTGAGGTATCATATGACCAAAGAATGCTACGCCTGTGTTTTAGTTAAAAGTAGCTGTGCGTTATCACATGACCAGAGTCGACCGTGTCTATATTCGCACCCTCAAAACATAGAGGCAGGAGCACAATATATAATTTCGTGTCAGACTCTGTAGTTATTCAAATATCCGAACAGCAACGCATGAAACACATATTATCCACCCGTCGTCGTTAGAGATAAAACGACGAAATAGATCACATGTATTCATTTAATGAGAGTCCCATTTCGAGACGGATGTAAGAAAGCTCGATACGACTCCGAGGCATCCTAACACCAGTTTGCCCTGGGAAAATGCAGTCGATATTCGTTAGTGATCCCATTGGCAAATAGTTGCCTTAACAATCAATACCAAATGATAACGTCTAGCGTAACTTGCAAAATGATCGACCTTTGATATTACATTTTTCGGTTACGAACGTCCTGAGACTCTTATTGTTAAAAATTAACGTTTCCGGGATGTATACCGAACATACAAACCGTTACCAATGCCCATCGCGGCAGAAGAAGATAAACAGCGACAGTCTGTACAATCACTATGACGGTCACGACTGTGATTTTTGAATCGTTTGTAAAAATGAGAGAAACGGCCCAAAAGTTCTCGCTTGAAATGCGGCGCGCACTCAACAAGTTTGAGATCCGCGTGAACTCGGAAATTAACCCACGATATACGTAGTACTTGTGCGAGACCTTTTTTTCATTGCGCCAGCACGGCTAATTCGAAATTGCTGCAAATAGATTTGGTGGAGACATGATAACTTCCGTAACTTTAATTGCTTTCCTAAAAGGCGGCGAGGTTCTCGCGAACACGAATCTACGAATTACCGAGGTATACCAAACACGAGCGTGAGTCTCACGCTCATCGCATGCAGTCCATTTCTACCCTATCGAAACTTCAAATATGTCGGTGTCACTAGAGCCTCGGAAAGTATATTAGAGTTACCGTATTCATATGACAGCTCAGAATTCGGATGCCAGTTGAATTCCTTCCAATATAAATCATTAATATCGCACACTTGAACTTTTCATGAACATTGCGCCGCAAGAGTTTTCCTTGCAATTCTTAACCCAGGTGTATAACGGGAGAGGATAAGCTAAAGTAGGCCCAACTCAACGTAAAATATAATATGCAATAACTGTAAAGCCCAGGGCCCAGCAAAGGTCTATATACAAAAGTTCAACGCTTGCTTTGGTTTGTTATAGCTCGTATTTACCGTCACACCAATATGATGCTGTATAGCTATTTAAAATTCGGCATAGAGGCATTTGCAAAAGCAATAAGCTAATTATGAATCGCTCTGCCAATCACAGCTAGCGGGAAAATGACATTTCTTTCTTGCCAGTTGGTTTAATCTTGGTTCAGAAGTGGTGAGAGCGAATTGATGACATGAGTGAATATTTTCATGGGCTATACAGATGAGAAATCTACTCTTTAATTCATGTCTGAAAACGCTGACTCGCAGCTATTGTTAGTCCCAATATGAACAGAAAGAATTGAAACACTGCACTTTGTTTTTGCAAATCAACGGCAATGGATATGGTTTTGCTAAAGAACAAAGTAAATAGTGAGACAGAAATGGTCCGGATTCAACACTGAACAGGTCTGCATTCGCGGTCCGCCAGTTTAGTATAACTTGTATGCGAATTCAAAAATTTGAACTGCGGCTGGTCCAATGGTCAGTGCCAACAGCACACGTTTCGAAATACGCCGATACTAAACCAGACTCTCCGTTCAATTCGTCCACTGACTGCAACGCACATTTCTCGCTGTCACGAAGACCCATTTTCCCTGCACCACAGAATGCAAAACGGCGTTCACTGACCAACTTTTCCCGCCGTTATACTGTCACTGACATTCGTGCAACCCCAGCAAATTCAACACACTCTCTCAAAATTAGGTACCAAAAAAGTCGAGTTTTTCAAACCTCCTCAACCAGAAATGGTTACTTGGTCAGAATCAATTTACGATCATTACAGGCAGTAAAATAAAAGTAAATGGAGTCGATAAATTGACATATGCCCTGCTGGCGTGAGCAGTTAATTATTGACAGCGCCAATTGTCCGATAACCTAACGAGGTCGTCGCTTTTAGCTGCANATCCGATTGCAGGAATACTTGCATACAATAGATAAATAAATAAACGTTAGTGATTATAATCACTTCGACCGCGGCGGTACACCCATACCTAATACGCTATACTTTATCAGTCTTTCTGCAAAGACACGACGAATACGACATTCTCTACAATTTCGTATAAGAAGATCCGAAAACGCTGACATGAAGTCTCTAGTTTGCGGTATTAGTTAGCCCAGAACACCACAAAGTAAGGACCAAGAGACCGACCATTCCTATACCGTACGAAATACTAGGCATTGACGTAGTGGATCGCAGTTAATAATGCATATTTAACTCTTAATTGATTCGCTTTATGGTACGTTATGAAACATTATATAGCCTACTCGTCAGAATCGTACGCTATTCGCCATGAAAGTTGAATTTCGCGTGAGTCACATTCAGTACTTTCCGAACGGAATTAAATGTGCTATATCTCGTATGAAATTCGTAATACTTCAATTGTACATGCCATTCGACGCGTGTTCGTACTGAAACAACTTTCATTTTTCATAAACGCACCAATTTTTCAAGCTTGTTGGAACAACACATATCCTGGCAAAGGATATGCGGGACGTGTAATGAATACACAATTTACAATCAATCAATACCGCACACGGTACGGAGATGTTGTACCCATAACCCATGCCATGCGATCGCCTGGAAAAACGCAACTGATAAAACAACCGTGCAATATTCGAACGCTACGATGGTCTTACGCGTAAATATAGATAGAAAACATTTCATGGTGGTACTGCGTTGTAACACCTCACTTTTATTCTGCGTCCAGCGACCAAATTCTCTTTAATGAGATGCATTGGTAGTTTCTAGATCGGCCTTCGTATTAGGCACTAATTATATCAGCTCAATCAATACCTCTATAAATCTTTTGTGCGAGTGTCTTGTACACTTGACTTATATCTTGGCTATATCCTAGCAGCAAACGGGTCGTCCCTATGCATAGCGCAATGGCGTACAAAATCCCCGGGCTACTCACGGATTTTTTCGCTTCTTCGAGAATACTTTGTGAATTTTCCGAATCTTGCGTTTTATTAGGCTCTGCTTCTTTCCTTTTCGAAGACTCTGCAGCGAGTCGGTCGCCATGGCACGATCGGACGGTAACGTCCTATCGCTGGAACTCCTATACAGTTTATTACCGGGTACTGTCCGCGCTCTGTCATATCTAGCGGAGTAACTTCTTTGCATATGGAAGCCCTTGGTGAGTTTCGATTCGGAGCTGGATCGTTGAACAGGGCGGTCTTTATTTCCTCTCGACATTGACGAATTACTGTCTCCTAGCGTAGACGAGACGTCTTGACTCGAAACAGTGTACTCGCTATCCGATTCGCTATCATCGCCTTCCGTGATGTGGCGTGGATGAAAAGTGACCTTCTTTTCTTTAGTGTTATTATTGTTGGCGACGTCCATTTCATAAACAGGCGACAGCTTGCCCCTGTCTTTTGCTTCTATATCTGCAAGGGATCGGCTACCATCCATGAATTCCCAAAAGTTGTCACCTTGAAAGTCCCGTGCTTGTATTTCTAATGTTGCGAGACGAGATGACTGTAGCGGTCGGCGGCCGGTCTTATCAATGCTGTCCTCAACGCCGTTCGTTAATAAATGATCTTTCCCGATTATTTGTCTTTCTATTCTATGTTTTCGCTTGTTTATCCACGAAGATCCCGCGCGGTGTATTGTCAATAAAGGCAAAGACTGCGACAATCCATAAGGCCAGGACTTGTCGTTTGCCATGTCGCTTTTCACGGCTTGCGGTTCAAACGAATCAACAGAGTCGCAAATAACCGCGAATATAAAATTCTGATGGGGCTTTCACAGAATANCCTCGATTCAATGAATCACGTGAAATAATCTGCATCGTAAATACTAAAATTTAATTCCCTGATACACATCGTGGTATTATGACGTAATAAAAATACTAGAAACGCAAAAGCAAATGTATCTGATAAATCCACGATGCTTATCCAACTTGACCGCGCAATTGCATCTTATTATTCGCACTTTCCATCTGCGAATAGCGGCCATATATATAGTTCCGTGGTTAATGCATTGCGGATAAAACAGTCGTAAATGTCGTTCCAATTTCGTGAAACCTATATCTGCGCAACAGAAGATACTTTCGATATTACCTTCACTCCGAAAACATATTTCCTTCTTGTTACCTGCTTGCTAGTATATTTTCTCTCCGTGGTCGTCGATTTTAATGTGGATAGTAATTAGTAATTCATTTGCTAGTTTTATTGCCATAGTTTCAAGTTCGCTGATGTCCAGCTAATCAGTGATATAATATTATTCAATAATTAGAAACGCCTTGATCCAAATTATCGCTGGCCCAACTCACGCGGGGAAAACGGAATGCTCTCTCTCTCTCCACGTATANGCATGGAACACGATCTTTAATCGAGGCGAAGTGATTAAATTCAACACCGCAAATACCTATACTTTATAAAATGGTGCAAATTTCAAATTATATTAACTTCGATTTCTGGCCTTGTTAATTAAATATATCTCACTGGATGTTCTAACATTTTCGCCCCCTATCGCCTCATTTGGTATTTTGGCCCCTTATTTCTCGAAATCGCCCACTGGAAGGCGATATCGCCCATTTTGGGAACCACCTAGCCAATTAAATTTGGAAGAGTTGTTCCAACAGTCCGAAGCTACACCTAAGCTATTAGCGAAAAGAGTGTGTATTCACACCCAAAAGGAGGCACATGAATATGCAACCTACCTAAGAATTATACTGGGGTATAAATAAATAAATAAAAACTGTGTTTTAATTCAAATNACGCTTAATAAATTACAATAAGCACATATAAAGTAAGAAGGAAGGTATACACGAAGGGATGTATGGTCTTTCACACTGCTTCATGATGAATCAAGCAGAATGGTCTCTTCCGCAAAGTAACCCAAAGAACTAAGCTAGCGATTGAATATGAACTGAGAATAGAAAACGCCGATTGAATAACGGCGATTGGCCCAAACCGTGCAGCAATTAAATCGAAACACACAAATAATATAATGCTGTTCACTGTTCAGTCTCCAACAAGTCAGGGAAATAAATATTCGATCGGCATCCCGGGAACGGGGTTTATGAATTCTGAGGTAGGCTATGTTTTTGTGTACAACATTTTGGGTGTGAATATGCACTATTTCTGCTACGGCATTCAAACTTCCCCAAAATCATTAAGCGCTGAATCTATTAGCAATGACNACTTATCCACTAGCCGCTCTCAACCACCCCACTCGCAAACACTTGCGTAGTTGAATAACTACGAAGTGCCACAGTTACTGATCAGTAGGCATATGAAGCGAAAGAATTGCTTCGGCGCCTTTTAAATTAAGTTGCATTCGATAAAGCTAATTGCCATTACATTCCATACTTTCCTACCCCTTACTCACAAACACCTCTGTAGTAAACTGAACTACAAAGTATCACAGTATCGGAAGACATAAGAACCTAAAGAATCGCTTCGGCGGTCTCGGAGTAAATTATATTAGAACAACGAAACAGTAACCAACCAACAACTATTTTTCCGGCGACAACGCCTGGTGCGAAAAAATATGATCACGTACAAAAGAGAGGTGGCGCGCACTGCGATATACTGGTAAAATTTAAAAAACGCGAGTCCACTGTAAATAAAATAGCCGCCGGTTTAAACGCAATTGCCACGGCGGCGATTGACCAGAGCAAAACTAAAAATCACAAAAACACATTTAGCTGTCGGGAGAAAAGAAAGCCACATCTATTGTGTTTCGTAACACACGTGAGACGTCAATGTATGATTGGGTGTCGATTGTTTCCTGTATGAAGATTTCGTGACAAAAGCTTACAAGCGAGGTCGACTAGAACCCTCAAACGCGGAGCTGACCGTATCGCTGATGACGATGCACTTTCGCGAGCGTCTGGTATGGTTCGATAATCGCACGATAAACGCGTCACGTGATTAGCCATTGGTGCGTGTCGAGATAACGCGCTATTTATAAATTTCGCTACGAAATGGAACATGGTTGCATACTGCATTGGTATACAAAAGGGTGGAAGTCGGTGAATTGAATGCGTATCTGAAAAATAGCCTCATTTTGTCTCTGTGCATGTCCTTTTATAACATGGGTGGCCAACCTGCGGTCGTGTACAATTGTAATGTACATGTACTGTACAACTATGCACAGCACATACTTAAATTAGTGTGTGTTGGCGGCCGTCAACATGCAATTTGAAATAAAGAATCAGATCGCAAATTTTCAAGAGATTTTGATTCAACTTGAATATTTTCTTCGCGTTTTAGCATCCCTGTTAAATATTATCCTTCATTTCTTGCGTACATGCCTTTTACTTACATGCTTTAGGCCCGGTTGGGTGTCTGATATAAAGACTACTTAAAACTAGGGCTGGGCACAATGATTCGAGTACTCGAATCTAAATCGAGTATTAATTTTAATGATTCGAGTCGAGTAGTAAAAGACGATTTTTTCGAGTACTGAAATTATACGCTACTCGCAACTGAAAGTTAATTTACTAACGAGAATTATAGTTTTGATACTATTTTCCACCGAGGAAGCCTTGAAACCTTGATTGGCCGTGTCCCACATGCGAGACTTAGTACAAAGCTACGAACGTTACTGGAAATACGGTAACACATTTCTGAAGTCACGATCATCCCACAACATTGTCAACAAGTGCAATGAAACCGATAGGGTCGGAAAAATACTACGTCAACGTTCTTGATTGGTATAAGTAGCTGTGGGGTACCGGCGATAAAATGTAGGTGTGTAGCGCGACGGTATATGTTACCGGCGAATTGCGTTACCAATGGTGAGGCTTGGCACGTCTGTGCTGCCTTAAAGACCGACCTCTCGTTTCGCGCTTTCTCTTCGAACAATAAATATACAAATTGTGTGATTTGGGGAGAAAAAATGTTCAAAATCTTGGCATTCATGAACTGAACATCGAATATACCAATANTAATTGAACGTTTCACAATTTTCGTTCACTCATCGTTACGACAGGTGAGGTACTGACGCTGACCCGACGTCACAGATATATCACAGCTTAAATTGGGTATGGATATATACTGCTGTAGTGAACATGTTTGGCTCCACCTATGCATGTGATCATAGGTTCTCGCATTTAAAGGAGCATAACGACGAATCCCATCTCCAGGTAGTTCGAATTAGTGCTGCCAAGACGTCACGGAATTTCGATTGTGACGCAGCAGTTGATTGACATGTATGGCTCTTTGGGAGTTAAAATGGAAAAGAAATAGGGCGAATATGGCTCTTTAGACGNAAAGGNTCCCGACCACTGTAGCTATGGTATGGAAAATTGTCAAGTATGGTATGGAACGATTGGGCGGGTATAGAGTATGGAAAATGTCCATTCCATACCATACCATGCCCTGGTGGACAATTAGGCGACAAATTAACATCAATAAGAAACCGTTACATGCAGATTGCATGGGGTGCATAATACCGTAGTCTGGTAGTCATATAATCCNAAGATATGTTCTCGCACTGGTGTGTCACTTCTGAGTTCTGACTCACAAGGTCCCTAGCCTCCAGAGAAACCCGAATCGCGACTTNNNAATAATGAGCCAAATTCTAACTTCCGCGTTTACAGGTAAATCTCTCTTATTCCTCACAACGCATACGCAGACTAACGCCAGATTACGACTAGAGCAAATGTAGCATAAAAATATAATATGCCTAGTTACATCGTCGTCACAGTCATTGTTTAAATGGATTATAACTGTATTNGANANCGTTGTATTTCTGCCAATTCCGTAAGTCCATGATCCGTAATACAATGTAACGCATCCCTACTNATGAGTATGTAGTCTTAATAATAAAGTAATCTAATGGAAACAACGGGCGTTGATTTTTAGGTAGCATTTTGGAATCATTTGATTAGTCCAGCCCGCGACCGATCAAAAGGTTTGAATCCGGCCCGTGACGCAAGTTGATCTCGTCACCCCTTTCTGTATGTCATCCAATAACCTCCCGCTGCCCAACGAACAGAATACACGTGACAATGTCCCAATAAAGTAACCGACAACGTAAATAGATACGCCGGTATTACAATAACTGAGTGCTATCATATGACGAGTTACGACCGCGTCAAACAGTGAGGTCCGAACACAATAAATAATTTAATGCTNCTTTGTGGATATTCAAATATCGTAATAACAGCGTATNAAACGCANGATATAATCCCCCCCCCCATCGTCGTTAGTGATAAAACGATGAAAACGATCACATGCATTCATTTAAACGGGACTATATTTCGATATGGATGCAAGAAAGATCGATAGACTCCGAAGTATCTTAACGGCTTCAGGAAAATGCTGCCAATGACCAGGTCTAGCTAGCGTAACTTGGAAACGATGGACCTGTGATGTTACTTTTTTTCGATTACGAACGTCCTGTGACTCCAATCGTTAAGATTTACCGTCCACGAGATGCGTACCAAACATACAAACCGTTGCCTATGCCTGGATAAAACAAACAGTGACGCTATCGTTTAGTCATGTGACAGTGACGCCACCCCTTGACGGCTCAAGCACCCCTTACTCGAAAACGCCTGCCTAGTTCGCTAACTACGAGCTGTCAGAGTTACCGGGAACGAAAAAATTCGAAAAGAGAACGGGGTGGCCTATGAGTCCGAAATGACAAAGAAATACCACCTGGTAAAATCCGAGTAATCTATTTACTGGCTACGCTACAGTCTATTGAAACAACCGACATCATTTTCATTGCAGTTTTTATCGATTCATATTACCATAAGAATTGGAAACGAAGGATGTAGTCGAAATGACTTGGTGAATTCATTAAATCAAACTCCGACATTGGCCTACAAATACAGTAAAATATGGAATATCGCGTAAAAAAGAGGCACCTACAGTACGCAGTGAACCCCAATGAGAAATGGCCTACATGTGGCAAAGGACGAAATTTTAAAGGATGGGGTTCAGGGCGGGGTCGGTATGACACTATTTATCCAGTAGAAACTAGTTGAATTTAGAATAGATTACACTACTAAGACTCTGGACAGACACACTTGAGGACGCTTTGATATCCCCTGGAATGCTGTTCCACACTTAGGGAAATTCCTGATATTAAATAAGTCTCCAGTATATCACATGTTCACTTTACATTGTTTATGTTACACACATAACAGTCACGCTAACGATAATCCGATTGCTTCAAGTCTGGTTTAGTCTATTACGGACTGAAATCCTTTCAATTGGTTAGGCCTACATTCTGCAGCCAACACAGCTCTAAATATCATCATCATCATCATCATCATTGGTTTATTAGCAATTTTATCAGTTCAATACACCACAAAATGCGATAGAATGAAAAGACAGGAACACTATCATGTTATGTTATGTTATGTGCGACTGCACCCGTCAGATGTAATATATATTAATAGGATATTTTACTAACAAGAAACATAATAATAATCACTTGAAGCGTTATAAAAATAGCTGTCGCTGCGTCGCTGGGATCGG
>ATSW01001313.1:0-18513 GCA_000444245.1 Botryllus schlosseri
TTACTGCTTTGTGGTAAAAAATCTGCGCCGTAGGTCATGTACAGGCTACTGGTGCTATATGTACCGGGTACCGCTATTGTATATATGAATAAACTATAAACATATCATTAATTTAATTATATATGTACCTGAAATGTATAGTGTATATGTACTATATACTAATACTTTCATTCTGTTGTAGTTGTTAACTTTTGAAGCAATGTAGATTATTATAAACTCTGTGTCTTTTCAGAATCTGTTATAATCATCCTGAACCCAGTGTGACCAATGACCATTTCCTAATGCCGCATCAGTTTTGATTTCAATCATCAACTACAGTACTGCTCGACAATGTTCCCTCTAAGCTGCGCAGTGCTGACACGGTCTCTGCGCACAGAATATCCAAGTTGCGCACAAAAAATCCGAAGTGATGACCTTTTTTTTAGTCGTTACGCACTGTTGTCCAAGGGTCTGCGCAGGGAGTTGGTGAGTGTGCGCAGACTCGTCAAAAATTGGAGGTAACATTGCTGTTCGACAATAAAATGCTTCAGTTTCTGATTCTTGTTACGCTTGTAACATTTAAAAAGGAAATGTTGCCTTTCTTTGTGCCGCACTTGCTCTAACTTTCCGGTATATATTATTTCTACATTGCATTACAGAAATCGTCACAAGTCAAGGCTTCCATAAGTAAATTCTACCACGCTCCGTCTGACATCAACACTTACCTATTCTCGGACATTGAGGGGAGAAGGATCTTCAGCACTGATGACATGGGTCATTCGTTCCAAGTACGTCTCTGTGTAGCCCTGAAGTGTGGCATTTATGTTGTTTTTTTTTCGAGGCCATGTTAGCTAAATNATGTCATTTTAATTATATTGGTGCGGTATATTTTGGTTTTATTGTGAATTAGACTCACTGCATTACTTGACGTGATCAGGTCTTTTGTGGGCNGGTCATCACATTTCATTATACTAATTCCCACAATTCGACCCTCTCCTATATCCATATATAAAGTGTTATGCTTCAGTTGATCTGTTTTGAAAGCTCGTTAAACGCAGCAACGTTATTGTGTGTGCAATTTACAGTATGTGAGAAATGAGAATGTTACACTAGAGACTATCCTTTAGAAATCCTATAAATCGTACACGTAATTCCGATTGGTACCAGGATTTGGCATTTGAGAGCAAGTGTCGCCCAATGAATACAGGGAGCTCCTTAATTTGTGTTATGTGTTGTGACTATGCGGCCTATGGTTTCATTGGGCCGAGCCTGTTATTACATTAGCAGATAATTTTGGACAAATGCACAATAAATGTGGTGACCCGACTTGTTCAATGTTCTATCATCCACACCAGCACGATTCAACTATCAACTAAACCCTTCAATGTAGTTATGCTTACATCCCCTTGAATATGTGACTGGCGGTACTGAACTTGAATATTGCTTTCAGAACCGCATTCATTGCAGTAGGAATTTTTAACTCAATGACTTTTCGTGTGTCCCTTAATTAATGTTAATGGCACAATAACAATGCCCATTCTTACCATGTGTTGCCAATGGCGGGCACAAATATTAATTGTTCCACCTAGTGTAATGAAGCCGAATATTTTATGTAGGTTATGTGATGTTCGACCTGCCTCAATGTCACAAAAACAAACTGAAAAAAGTGTGTGTAATGAATTGAATACGGTAATTATCGTGTCCTGCACATGGTGTGCTCACTGCTCATGCTGCAAATAAGCACACTGCCATATATTAAAGAGCTTCTTTGAGGTGCAGAACTTCAATTGCCAGATATTACTGATTTATTTCTCTACCGGTAACCTAGACCAAGAAAAAGGCCAATCTATTCTTCAGTGTGTGCTTGTGAAAATGTTAAAAAACTTCAACTGATTGTGGAGCAAAAACGAACTCAAGTGTCATTTTAACCCTATGACCCAGGGTCATTCATTCATTTTTCATGTGGTTTTCCTGTGTATTCCAGATAATGAGGGATAAATGAGTGATTTTGTAGGTCGTTGTGTTTATGACTACAANCTTTGCCAATTTGCAGGTGTTAGTTCACGAAATTTCTTGCTTCAACGGGCATAATGTTATCTAGTTTCACACGGAATTTGGCGATGGTTTATTGGTGTGTATATTAATGCGTTACCTATGTATATATTTCAAAATTCAAACATCTGTATGCGTAGTCTCAGTCTCCAGCTAAAACAGTATGATTAGTTTTCAAACATTGTTTTCTACTACTAAGTGGTTTTCCTCTCTCAAAATTGGTAGGCTACTGCTATTCTACTTATACAATTCTTGAATTGAATTTTGCACAGCAGTGGTTGGCACCTGTGGTCAATGTCACCGAAAACCAAGTTCATCTCTTTAATTGAGATATATGTTTACGGTATCGAATGTGACTACTCATAGTAATAAATAGTTTGCCTTATGGAGCACCCTTTAGTGTCATTGTAGTGAATTTTCAACATTGACCATTTGTGTTATTTGAAGAAAGAAGATTTCATTTTGAAACCTGCCCGCAGAGCAAAAGAAGGTTTCTGACCCCTGCTCTGCAGCAATGCAGCATTACTTCTGCTGAAATATATAACAGCTATCAATCACCTCTAGTCAATGTACATTACACAATATAGTCTGTCTATGGTTGGATTGAAATTATTTTAATCCTTTCTCGTTATTTGCAGTCATCGATTTGCCCTTTCAAGCCGAGCTACTTGAGTATCCATCCCGGCCTTGCCTCTCACGTCATCGGTTACGATAAGCATTCGAGCAACAGATCGTTATGGCTATCGAAAGATTACGGACAAACATGGCGCAAAGTTCAGTCAGACATTAACAAAGCGCACTGGGGCTACTCGGATGGAAGTAATATATCAATTTGCGGCATTGTATTTGTGGCTTGATCTTAACTTACCTCATTTTAGACGACTTTGATCATTTGCACTCGCTTTATGTGGAAAGGAAGGAGCCGTCCGGGAAATTATCGATTTTGAAGAGCGAAACATTTTTTCAGAACGATATCAAAGACAGGGTGATGATATCGGGGGTTGACGAATTTGTAATTCGTAACGAATCTCTGTTTGCCGTCAGGGCCTCGGCGGATGGTAATTTTCTGAAATCTATTGTGTAGCTATTACGGGTTTGTCGTAATCTTCAATACTTTTTTCAGGCAGTGACAACACGCTTCTTTTGACAATGAATAGGCATTCGGCCTTTGTCATAGCGAGATTTCCGACCAGGCAGCCGAAAAAGGAATTTTTCGTGATCGATTCCGCTGAGAACCAGGTACGAAATATCCCTGCTGAATATTGCTTTCAGAACTACATTCATTGCCGTATCTAAGCTGTGGGATTTCATATTGTATTATTTTGTTCCAAATCTTGGTTATATAAGTTCGAATCTTAATTGGGTCGACTTCATGTTGAGATCGAAAAGCATGAACACTGAACAGCACTGACTTGAAGTCGATAGCATGAATATGTGCGATCAATCCAGTTCATTACGAAATCAAACCCATACTCTGGGCCATTGACATTGTATTTTCCAAGCTCAAGCTATGTTTTAGCTACGGAATTTTGGTTCCAATTCATTGCTGCGTTGTGGAAGGCTGTTGCGCTCGCTATGAGCAGTGCTTTATGAGATATCGCCCAAATTCTGTATATATTTACGGTGTTAGTGGTTATCCTTTGTATATAAAACAATGTTCGATGTTCTACACCGGTACTGCATTACCATGTCAAATCCTGTCCTTTTCCAAGGCATCCAATTGATACTTTATAGGTGTTCATATGTTGTTTACTTGCGTCTGCTAACAGATCATGGTNCTNNNTAGTCACGGAATGGGCAGGACTGATCTGTACGTTTCTGAGCCAAACAGGGTGGATTTTACTTTCTCGTTGGCGAACGTGACATATTATAACCCTGAAGGAATCGGATCAACTCAGGAACTCTTGTAAGTAATTTGCACGTCAGCTTAGTTTTTGAGAGCGATGATCTGTTGTAGTGCAGATAGTACATGGCTCACTGAGTACCACATCACAGATTGCCTTTCCTGACTTGGTGTGACTTGAATGAAATTTATAATGAGAGTAACAGAACAGACTATGACTAATTCTATAACGGATCATGGATATAGGGGCCTTATGCTGCAATGAATAATGTTCCTTATTGTTAGTGACAAGCTTGGATGGATATTTATTCAATTGCATATTGCATGCTCTGGTATTTGTATCAATCGACTCTAATGTCTACTTTTTGCTCTCGCAGCTCAATCTTCACAGAGAGAGATGCAGATAGGGCATTGTTATATTTGTTATGTAATTAACGCAATGTCATATGCAATTCGCTAGCACTCTGTGAGTGCTTATATCATCCATAATTATGTATAGTTGCTGAAGTTATTTTGCACGATTCCTAATATTTGTTCTATTACGTGTTTAATTCAATTTCTTGGATGTTGAAGTCTTATTTTGTCAAATGTTGATCGAAGGCACAGCGCAGTGCGTAACATTGCCACACTAGTAAGAAAGATACATTGTCTTGTCTCCATTGTATTGTTTAGGCGACCTTGCCGAAATAGAGCTTTTGTATTCCTGTTTCTTTCGCCATTCACCGTGCATTTCATAATATATGGTGTATTGTTTGGAATTCCCCATGAAACATGCCAGTCAATTGATCAAAACTTGTGTGTAGATGGTGCACAAGTGTTCATTTTTATCATTTTCCATACACGCGTATGTAGAGCACTTTACAACTTTTAAAAGCCTAAACCTGCTGCCACCGCAGTCTATTTAGGGATTAAAATGGAAGCTACCTTTCCACCAGCACTGTCAATTGTTTTAGAACCCGTTTTGCCAAGATAAGCTAACACTTGACTCGAGTAAGATGTTATGAAATACTGTAGTAGTACTTGACACTCGATCGCCCAAAGCTATGGAATTAACGGTCACATGACCGATACCGTAATCTCAAAGTAGCCTCTTCAACCAGACATAATCACGACCTAGGTATCAATGAGTTGTAATCATATTTGTTGTTGTATCAAATTATTGAATTTTTCAAGTTGCATTTTGGTGAACATATCTCAAATTTGATGGAGAGTTTATGTTGGTAACTATCCTCTTTGGCTTACTGGCGCACGTCTGGTCTCCCAGTTTGTAGATAGATCCTGGATCACATTAATATTAACATAAATAATTTTATTAGCTTAACCCGAGCTCAGCTCTGGCTTTATTTCAATGTTTCCATAAATTATTGAGTGCGAAATTCGTTGACTGCTATTATTCAAAGGTTGTGCTGTCTAAACAGACTGATTTATTGATGATCTCTGGCTATGATGCAGTATTGTGTTGTAGTGCATGCAGCAATTGATCTTTGAAAACTGTGGGCGTTTAAAGCAAAATATCTACAGGCCATATTCCATACATAACTGAACTGATGGCTATTCATCCTGTCTCTTATANANTTTGCTTGAACATTGTATTTAATTTGACCATCCAATGCTGAAAGGAGAACTATTGAATTATGGATCGTTGAAGATATGTAGGTTAAAGCCATCCATCTGTATGATGAAACACCGAAAGAGACAATTACGACTACAAAAATCTAATATGATCTCGACTAATAAATTTTCCTCTTATAAATCACTATAATCTTTAGAAACTGTCTCAAGTTAATGGGTGACTTTCATAATATACATATGGTAAATCGAAATTATCGAGGATTCAGAATCATTTTAATGGAAGCTTGAGAACGACTTCTGACTTATAAGGAAGTTGTGTTATGATTCTTTAACAATGCAGCGATAATGCTTGTAAAAGCGGAAGAAAATTTTAACATCCCTATGATTGATATCAGAAAGTTGGAACTATGTCTTTTACTGTTCGGAAATGAACGTGCCATAATGAATATAATTTCAAACATCATCTGAAATAGCTTTCACGAAAACTGTCAAACAATAAAATTATGGATATTTGGTATTGTGGCATGTATATTAGTGCTACATTGAAGTCTTGTACTTTAAATTGGTGTTTAAACTATCACTTTGATGCCATTGTCGAAGTCTATTATTCTGTCGAGAATTGTATTTGTTGAAATAGCACTTGGCAGAATAATCAAGAACATTTAAAAATAGAAGTATACTCATCTAATAATTTTGTTGTGTGGAGTGCGAAATCTATACTTTGGATGCAATCCGTCTGCATTCTCTTTATTCAAGACTGATCTCAATCCTCCACACTAGAAATTGTAAGACTCAGTTTCAACTCTGAATGTAAATCAAGTCGTAAACCACTCCAGATCTAAGCTGTACTTCCTCCCTAATCATGGCATTTCACAGATGAATAGAGGAAAGGATACATTGTTTATGACAAACTATAGATCAGCAAGGCTTTGATTGCGATAGTGATAGGGATTGGGACAGTGACTGAATCGAATGTGGCAACGGACATGGTTTTGTGATGCAGCCACGATAATATATCAATAAGTTTAACTGCTGCTTGTAAGACATAACTGTATTTTAAAACTGTTGCATTCCACCACTTGAATGTGCTTGATTAGCAATGGTACTGTTATGAGAAATAAGGGAGATAGCAAGCTGGGCACTATTCTGATATACTGGTACCGGTATGTCACTTATCGACTTATGTAATATCTGAGAATTCTACTGGGATTACCTACATTACATTTGTACACAGGCTAGGCTAGTCTCAGTAGTCTGTGTATGTTGGCAGTTGTCCCTAGGGCATTGAACAGCATTTCCATGATTCATTGCTGTTCCTGGGAAAATGCATTTCTCATCACGATAGAAAATGTGCTATCATGCACCAGGAATATAAATATTCTTCGACTTCTATCATTATGTCATTGTAATTCTTCTGCCTCAACGTGAAAGTTTCACTTCATAAACTTGGACACTTCTTGCACTGTCCATCATCAAATCCTAATATACTAACATGTTTTTATACTGACTGCGCAGTGCACAGTATTATGTTTGCAGTATACTTTAGCATTGGTTAATTTAGGAATGGCACCCAACTCTTATGTTTTGAGATGGGTACGACAACACAAGCTCTATGGGTTCGATTATGATTTAAAAGTATACAAACAGGAAGTTATGTCCGTCAAAGCATGCTTGATACGTGACTAACCACTGAGTTGATTGCAATCTGGGCTAGAAAGCTATGATGTCACTGCCTCTCGACTCACCAAAAGCTGTACCAGTAACTCACTTTGTCAAATCATGCTGCATATGCTGTGACTGTGATGCAGAGATGGTCAGTAACCGAAACCAAGTGTTCCCACTATTTCTAAGTACTCCAGTAGGTAAGAGTAGTAAGTCATTTTGTGATAACTTTGCATCACTTTGATATGTGAAATCGTAGTAGGGTCTACCGCGTGAAGTAGCCATCGCAATAACTGCTGATATATTTTTGATGAGTTTCCACTTCCGAAAGTACTTGAGTACTTTTCGAACCTTTTATTCTCTACTTCTATTTGAAATAGTGATGACATGTCTGTCAAATCGCTGATTCTATTTGCAATCGAGTAGAAATTTTCTTGTACTTGAGTAGCAACAGAGGGGGTCAGTAACGGAATATTTGTACTTGGTGTACTCAAGAAGGTAGGCTATTGCCTACTCGCACTGCATACTCAAGCTGTTATGATTTTAGACTTCTTCCACGTCTACATAACAGTTTTCAGTTATTTAAGCAAAACTAGGTCTAAAACACTTACTTTTGTACTTACTTGATCTTTGATCTTTTTGATCCATCACCGAGCGAGACAGTGTAATGGTGATGCGTCCGGCTTCTTGATCGGTAGGACGTGGGTTCAATCCCCTGCCGGTCAGTCCGAAGACTCGAAAACTGGTATCCGAGGCTATCTTGCTAGGCGCTCAGCATACACGGATAGCATGGAGGTGAAAAATTGGGGATGCAGACAAGATGACTTTACCTGAATGTGGTATCGCATCTCTATCGTCAAAGCATCTCGACGGTGCAGGCGAAAATAAATCTGATCTCTCTCTCTCTCTTAGTAGAAATAGACGTGCTCGGGTACCAAGGATGAATACTTTGACCACTTCTGCTCTTACCAGTCTTACAATTTCATTGCAATTGAAAATACTATTCTATTGTAAATTGAAGTTCTGTACCTCCAAGAAGCTCTTCAATTTCATTGCAATATCCTTACACTTAGTATTCGCGCAGAGCCAGCAAAGAGAACGCGTTTGCTGACGTCCACAAGGTAAACGGGCTGCGGAGCATATTCCTCGCCAACACCGCCACCGTCATATCGAAGACGCAGCAGTACAACATGTCCGACATGAAAACGGTGGTTTCCTTCGACAAAGGCGTTATATGGGAAGACGTGCCGCCGCCCCGCGCTGACAGCACCGGGAAAACGTTTGCGTTGTGCGGGGATAAACCCTGCTCGTTGCATTTGCTTCAAGATTTCCACGCCGCGCACTATTCCACCATGTCGTCGCCGATATTGTCGGCTCCGTCCGCGCCAGGGTATATCCTCGCCGCTGGCGGCGTTGGCGCTAATATCAAGACCAAGTCGGATTTGTTTTTTTCTCCAAATGGCGGAAAAGATTGGAAAGAGGTTAGTCCCCAATTTTCGGCTATATCGCCACCTGAAACTAAATGAAATATCTTGTGTCTACAGATTTTATTAGAAAGCGTGTGATGACCCTCCTAATTCTTTTAGTCGGTCATTTGAGCACTTGAAGCCGAATTGAGTTTTGTTTGTGATATAATTTGAGTCGAGTAGAGAGAAATAATGTTGTCGAGTATATTGTCATTGCTGATAGAAGCAACTGACTGGCTGGACCCGTAGTTTTTGAGAACCACTGGGCTAGAGAGTGATGTGCTGCCCAAATTTTTTCAGAGTTTACATTTTTGTTAGGAAAATGCCATCTTAACTATGTTTAAGATAAAGTGTAAAAGAAGAAAATTCAAATAAACATCTTGTTTTTCAAAGAATTTGAACAATATACTGCTGAGTGCTGACCAATAAAGTAGGAATTTTCAATCAATGTCATACTGAATGTGAATGTTCTGATCCATGCAGCTTTCTAATCAGTACCGGTACCAATGTTGTCACTTTTTTCAAATGTAGATAAAAAAAGGCGAATGGTTCTACGCATGGGCTGATCACGGCGGCATAATAGCTATCGTGCAAAAATACGGCAAATCGAACACTCTTCTCTACTCTCTCGATGAAGGTATCCCGATTCGATTTCACTTTCTTAAATTTTTAGTAACATTAAACTTTATGTGCAGGTGATACGTGGAGTAATGTGACGTTTTATAAGGAACCCATCGGTGTGTACGGCCTTATGACCGAGCCTGGTGAAGCCACCACTATATTTACGGTGTTCGGTGCTACCAATGATGATGAAAATTCGTGGATCATTGTGCAGGTATATTGTTTGTTATTGACGGTCGATCGTGGATATGCTGATGGCATTGTTACAATAACAATTGCTTCCTTCCAACGTCTTTGGAACAACCTGTAACGCGTCACTGAATACGCACCACAGCTGTTGCCAGATTTTTGGCAAGATTACTGTTCGCCATACGGACTATGGCACTGTGTTCTATCTATATTGGCGCGGAATAATCAGCTTCTGTCGTTGCAATCATTCAAAGTAGGCTTAATGATTTCTGCAAGTGGTAAAGTTTTGTCTGTATGTTACATTTAGCATTATTGATGTTGGTAAATCATAAAAAGCTGTATGGGATATTACTTGAATGAGTAACACTGATTGTGTTGTTAGTGTGGATGGGAAAAGTAATACCATGATTCTCGCTGAAACAAGAAATGTTTGCTGATGTAAGATGCAGAAACAAATTTAACAACTGATGTGATTATGGAATTTTGTATACCCCTATGTATCAATCGCCTTACAGCGAGATTGTGAAATGTGCAGCCTGCGAAGTAATTTCCAATATAGCTTATAAGTGTTATATGATACATTTCAGATTAGCTCAAGAGAGCTAGGACAAGTTTCGAAAACACTAAAATCACTAAATTATGCATACGCCGACTTCACGCATGTATTTTTGATTAGATTTAGTCAATGAACCAGAAAAAAGTTCGTGTGATTTACTTATTGTCATGTACATAGGCTTGCAACTACTACATGCCTTTACTGCGTCGTTTATATCTGGCCCGCCTGTCAAAAAGGTTGCACACCCCTGCCTAACAGCATGGAAAAGTTTTCCTTTACTGTGTTAAAATTTTTAAAGTAAGGTCAATAACATTACAAAAGCCTGACCAAGTTACAATCTTATGCATGGAAAAAATTTTCAACTTATGCTGATGAAATTCAGGGCTCTCCGGCTCCCATAGGGGACCAAGAACCTATACAGAAAAACTAGTTATTGATTGTTTGATATTCACAGACCACAGTAATATTTATGAAGTTGGTGCACTTGCGTTGATTATTGTCTGAGCAAACTAACTCCGGTCATATGTAAACTCCAGCTTCATGCCACTGTAGCCACCCGAGTGTTGAATAACCGGTAGACAGTTCGATTCGACTCGTACATCAGCGTTAATCCGTTGCTGTTGCAGGTGGACTTGATGTGGGCGTTTCACGGTCGCATCTGTAAACGGTGGGATTACCGTTCATGGGCACCGGAGGATGAAAACGGCATGTCATGCCTTCTTGGAACTAAAACGACATACAAAAGAAAGCACACGGTACGCACCCGCATTTACGGTTGTTCGTAATGACTTCGGTGTTAACAGAAGGATATGTTTCGGTTTCAGTATTATGGTGGGCCTTGTTACAATGGTCGGGACTTCGACCGGCCCACTTCCGTTCAAAGTTGTCGCTGTACGAGATTCGATTACGAATGTGCGAAGGGCTTTTATCTTGCACCCAATTCGCATTCGCTGGCATGCATACCAGACCCGAACAGTGACGTTGACCCGTACGAAGTAAGTCAAATGCCTGTACGCAGGTGTGTGGGTTATTTTCAAAATTGAAACTTCCTCTTTTTGCAATACGATCCTATTTCTGACATTTTTTGGCTCATTGCAATTCAGTAATTCATAGCATGCTGTTGCGTTTCGATAGCAATATACGATGGCTTCTTTCTCATATTTTTCTCCCGTGTTTACAAACGGAATTTGGATTATGAATAAAATAGTATTTACGGNGACCAATTCTTTAATTATTTATTATAGTGGTGCCCACCGTGAATACTATTATATTCAAATCCAAATTTTTCGACCGCAATAACTCCGATTCCACTGGTTGGAATTGAACCAAATTTGGTGAACATCGTTTCTATAGACAACCTAACACTTTCATGGGGTGAACAGAAAATTTTCAAATTTTTTGTTAGTATTTTTATATAACAAATAGAAACTATATTCTTCAGTAGCAATGTGGCTACTGGTTGAANTTGGACCAAATTTGGTGTGCGGCGTAGGCTTAAATTAGGTAACCTAACAATTTTATCAAGTAGCCAGTACGATTTGAGAAAAAAAGTCATTCTTGAAGAGCCCTAATGAACACAGTAGTCTTGGTAGGCTTTATCTCCCCGTACTGGCCGAACATACAATGCAATGCGCTGGAATTGTTGTTACACATCTGTAGATAATGAAGTTTTTTTTCTCAAACTTGGATAGAAATCCAGATTGGAGCTCCACACTCCTTGTACTACTGGAGTTTATATATATTTGATGGAAGTGTGCTTTTTCAAGGTAGAGCATGTGCCTTTAGATAAGCTATTTGTATCTTAGGAAGTGTATCCCAATCATCATTCATGTTGCAGTCACACTTATGAGACTACCCCTGAGTCTGGCCAGAGTATTTCCGTATCTAAGATATATGATGTTTGCTGTACTATTCCTAGCTCAGTCACCCACGCCTTTCCAGTGTTTGTTTTTTGAAATGGCCTCAACTTTTGAATCTGTGTAATATGACCTGAAAAAAGATACTGTTGGACTGTTTTGCTAACGTAAGCGACCTGCGTGCAACCATTTCCTTCAATGTCTCAAATTGCTGCCCAGTGTTCAGAGCTCAATTCAAAATTATCTGGAATATGAGTAAATATAGCACACTCTTCGGCCTACCTAAAAGGCGGTAACCAGTGCTGTTTATCCCACTACTCTGACTGAAAATAGGCATTGCATCATGCATCACACCAAGACACTATTAGTTACAGGTTGGAGAATCATTTATGCAGCATTTTTTCAATTGAATGTTTTTTTAGGTAAGATTGATATACTGTACAATCTTAACCCTGGAATTTTGCCTTTCACATTCCCAGTACAACGGTATACTGGATATATTCTTTGTATTCTGTGTGTGTGCGTAATGGGTAGTAATTATAGCTGATGTGAGCTTTTGCGTGCGTTGCAGGAAGTACGCCTCCTGACTCGGTCGTTTTGCTGTAACATTCACTTTTTGACAATGGCAATGTATTTCTCTCGGCAGATACCGCCAAACTGCAGAAGCGGGACTTCCTACGATCGCACGAAAGGATATCGGAAGATACCGGGTGACCAGTGCAGAGGGGGGGACGCCGAAAGTCATTACGGGCCCGTCACCACGACTTGTCCGAGTATTGAGGAAGACGCATACCTCGTGATTACCAGTAGTTCGGGTAAGTTTTTGTGTTGTCAAAGTATAATACGAAAGTAAATATGATTATATTATTGAACTGGCCACTATGTTCCAATACAGGCCTCAGCGTTTGACTGAATAGGTAAAATTTTTCAAAATTTGCCAAGCTCTAATGTTGCACCCTGTACTTCAGCAGCTATGGTTGCTTGAAGTCTTCCAATACTATGTCTTGTGCTAGATAATGTCCCGTTTTTTTCCGGATGTCTCGTGGATATGCTTATCAGCTTACGAACACCCCTGTAGAAAGGCTAGTGATATAATAGTGCTATGGTGCTTGTAATCCTGCCAATTTGATTTTACCTGCAACATATGCACATTGCATATATAGTTGATCTATGTTTGTTCCCGAGCGTGGCAGCTCTGTAATATCTACGCTTCAATTTGTATATTTGAATTATATATTTGTTTGTGGATTTAGCGCTCATCGATAAATATTTGTTGTACCCACTCTGACATTTCAAGTGGAAGGTAATGAAATGAATCTAGTCGCAATCAGTTGTCGGCTTTTATTTCGCTATCGTAATGGTGCATTATTACCTGATTCCCCTGGTAGAAGTAGAAGCACTGTTTTCTAAGGCTAGTGGAAACTATTTCCATGTAGAAGCAGGAAAGGGAAGGTTCAAAAATTATTCAAGTAGGATGGCCACTGCTGCCAGAAAAATAGTGCGAAATTGATGGAAATCCACTCGAAAACAGTATTTTGCTGATGTTAAACTGATACCGGAATGTGTAATGTATGAAGTTCCGTATCAAATCTTTTTGAGAGCTCCTAACACGGACTGAGCGAGGTGAAAGCATTTCATAGCTGACCGATGATCATTATTCACGTGATAGCATAGTGCCAAAAGCGGTAGTGGGGTCTCGATAGTCAAGGCTAGGGTTCTTCTAACCCATGAAATTTATATGGATGGCTGCTTGGACCGGTGAATTTAAGAAACTGATGGCTTTGGTTTTCACTTCTATCCAATCCTAATCACGGCCTCATTGCATAGTTGATGCCTAATATCAAAGTAAGTGTCATCATGTTCGTGCAGCCACGGCCTTATAAGTACAATTATTGGTGTTTGTGACCGTGGTAAGCACTGCAAGACAAAATACGGACCAAGGACAAAAATTAGGACAGACCTTATGAATACAGACAACATAGTTTTATTGCTGTGGTTTCCGCATAAACTTTCCATGGACTACTTGAAGCTACGTTAAGAAGCCCAGATCTATACGCATCGATAGTGCAGACAAAAATAAACGGTCTTCGTTCAATTACGGTGTCATTTTTTCTGCTTGTTTATCCTATTGTAATCGTAAATCTGTCAAAGCGCGCTCCGTGCAGCCGTATTTTGCCCAGCCCAGCATTGCTTCTGGTTGTAGGAATCACCGGGGTTGATTTGAAGAACGGCAAGGTGGAGACCATCCCGGTCTTGATGAGCTTCCCGCAGTACGTTCACGACCTGGACTACGAGTATTCCACCGAATGCCTCTACTACGCAAGCGGCAAGAAGATCGAACGCGTTTGCTCTAATCGCGGGCTGTCGTGTAAGTGTTTGCCTACTGACTGCGGATAAATTAAAACTCCATGAAATCTCAACAGTATGACACCAAGAGGTGGTTGTTACGACAGTACACTTTTGATTTTGAGAAGTTTGAGTACTTTTGCGATAACTTTGCATCGCTTTCACGAGTGAAACTGACATAGAAGCAGTGTAAAATACCACCTCCCCCCATTTCATGACGTCTTAATCTATTTTCGGAGATTGTAGGCCTGCCCATTGGCCGTGTCGTCAGTAATTTTTGCATTAGTCGCTATGATACACCTTGCAATTTATAAAATGGCCACCCCCCCCTCGATTAACTGTTAAAAGTATGCAACATCTCGACCAAAATGATGTATTGAAACTATATACTTGATACGTTTGAGGTCTTTCAACGTCTACTTGTAATTAAGCGTATATTTACGGTTCTACTTCTGCTTGAGTACTATGCTGCGAACCTGTGTCGAAAACTGCATCGTTGAATGCTAATCGGCCGATAGCAAAATTTATGATCGACAGTATTCGGATTTTCGGACTGGTAATCTCGGCAAGAATCGCAAATCATTTGTCGAAATTATTTTAGCAAAAATTTGGTCACGTGCATTTTATAACCAAATTGTATCAGCAATGTGGTAATATTCGATCGTTATGTGACGTAAGGTTTAGCTGAAGAATTTTATAGTTCAAATCTAGTATATATTTCTCGGAACTGAATCTCGTTACCTGTGAAGAGTCGATGCACATTTCTGACACGCCGAGTCCAGCCATTTTCGCAAAGTGACTCGAGTCATCTGAACACTGCTCTGCGGCAGGTCCGTCGCTAAGATACGGTTTGTTTGTTTCAGTCAATAAGACGATGGTTTCGGAAGCGACTGATATTACCGCCATGGCTTTTGATTGGGACTCGAGAAATATGTATTGGGCCTCGACCAAGCCGTCTTCGATCAAGGTCATGGGTCTCGACGCCAGTAATAGGTACACAAGGAATTTGACGGTGAACCAGACTCTGCTGCATAAAGTGGTCTCGATGGCGATCGACGCGAGGAAGGGCTATCTGTACTATGCCGGTATGTGAGCTGTGATTGGCTTGGAAATAATTTTTAACCATGGGGATCGTTCGTGGATTTAATCGGGGTCGGACGCCCACCTTTATGATGGTGAAAAATTTCACTCTCACGCCCCCCAGTTTGAGAACCACTGTGTTAGCGTCAAATATCAATTGTAAGACCTGTAGTCAAGTTTGTTCTTTCTGAGTTCGATTAACGTGTAATAGTCAATAGGGTGGAGTGAAAAATGAAAATTTTTGAATTTCAAAAAAGGGTCTTGATATGTGGTGCCAAATNGTAAACAAATAAATTCTATCATAATTTTGGGTTCGTACACCCTCTAGTGGTCGTGCAATTTCACNGAACGAGCCAAAAACAGCTAATTTCGCCATATCTTGATCATCACTTACACTAGAAAGTCAGTTTTGGGCTCAAAAGATGCAGAAGCAACATGTTCCTATCTCACTTCCATAGAACTTNCTCTTAAAAATGAACAGAAAAAAAGTTACAAGCAAATTTCTGATTTGATAGGTAAAATTAAGCACTGAAGCAGTGGGTAGGATGTCAAAAGCGTGTAGTGATTGATCTTATGACTGAGCAACATACCCTATCAATTAGAACTACTTTTCAAAACTTGCTCGAACAAATGAAACCCCCTACAAGCATAAATAGGGCTCGGGCATCGAATAGAGACTGCTAAAACTGTATTTAAAACAGCGTCCATTGGTAGTGCAGCGTCACGATATCGGTAAGTTTATAACAACGGCCCCCATGAGATTTCTTACCAAAATGCTGTCGTAGGGTTTGTATCATATTTGTCACAAAGCTCCTGAATGAAAGCACAAAAATTAAAAATACACATTCAAAACAAAAGCATCAATTCTATACTGGAAACAGAAGATTTATGTAGCAGTATCACATTAGTCAATTTAGTCAACCAATCTAACTTTTGTAATTTGTAAAAATTGTCCTTTCCAGATGCCAATATATGGTAACCCTACGCAATAGGTGGTACTCATACACTCGTAATCGAATCACGCAGATATTCAATTGCCTGGCCCTATTAACGCCAAGTAGCTCTTCCAAGAAGTTCCAAGTTCATTCTGCCATCACTCTACAGACGAGGCCCCGTATAAGTTGGGCTCAAAAGTCGTCAGAGTCAAGCTGGACGGCAGCAACGCCACGGCGATATCGCACGACTACGGGACGAGGTGGTATTGGTCGCTGAGCGTGGACGTGTCTGCCGACCGGCTGTACTACGTCGAGAAAGGGTCGTACTTTACGAAAATCGGCGCGATGGACTTGGATCCGCCTCACACCACGAGCTCGCTGCTATACGGTGGGTAATTTGTGGAATTTCGCTGTAAACTGACAGTTATTGCTATGGTATTTTCTTGGCTCAGGCACTAGCCTACTCTCTCGGTTGCCCCATTTCTATTCAGTGTAAACTAGAAAAAACTGATCGCATCAGGTACGGGTAACAAGGAACCACGCAATTATAATATTGAATAGTATATTCATATTGAAATGAACCCGAATATTTTCGGCTGACACTCGTCANGGGTAATCGTCAGCAACTAGTGGAGAATTACAAAGAATATTGTATATCAACAATCGTGTCAATATACAATGTTCTTTCCAATTCTCGACTAGTTGCTGACGATTACCCCTGACGAGTGTCAGCCGAAATTATTCGGGTTCATTTCAATATGGATATACTATTCAATTGTATATTGAAGTTCTGTAACTCCAAGAAGCTCTGCAATTATAAAAGTAATCCATTTGTACCAGTTTATAATGAATAGAAAATGTTCGCTTCTCTAGTAAGTAAAGTACTGTAAGTAGTTAAAATCTACTTGGATACTGTAAACAGAAGATGTTGATTGTGGATTTCGTGGTTTATTGAATAGCTGTTTGTACGGTTCCTTCCGTAGCAGTACCGTGAAGCACTTGTATTTTTTCTTTTGTGTGCTTTGCAATAGCATTCTCATAAAAATCACCATCGCTATGTGTCTGTATCCCTCACACAACAATGTTGCAAGCTTGTGACGTCGGCGGTGTTTTCCTCGCAGACAACGACGTCAGGTACGCCGTGACGTTCAAGAACTTTGTCTACTACTGGCGTTCGGAAGGAGACGTGCAACGCGCGGACAAGTTTGAAATTCACGACAACAGCACAATCGCAGTAAATCTCAGAGACGTCGGCGTGCTCAAGGTGAGATATCCGCAGTGGTGCAAACGATAATAAGCAATTGAATAAATCATATTGAAATAAAGCCGAATGTTTTAGCTGGGTAATCCTCAGTAACTAGTTGAAAATTGGAAAGAACATTGTAATAACAAGAATAATATAATAATTTATAGGGCTCCGAATATAACAATATATCATTACTTGACCAATTTATTTTGTATGAATGTAAAAAAGTGTATTTCGTTGTACTGCAACAAATTTTAATTATTTCCACCATAATGCGTGATGTAACTACTGGAATTTTTCTTTCTCCAGATTTCGTTAAAATAAAGATTTTTTGTGTTAAAATTTGTCAGATTTAAAGTCAAAAAAGTTTGTTTTCAGGCCAAACTACTTCCGTAATGCTGAGACTTCCAACCAGAAAGAAAAATAAGTAGTACAATTCTAGCATTATGTGTGAAAACACCTAATTTGGATACATGAGGGCCAAATTTTGTCAAAATGTAGTTTTTTTTCAAGTAAAAAATGTCAAACATTTGATTTTTAGGTCAAAATGTTCCGTTTTTTAGGTAAAAAAGTTGGGCTAATCATTTCTACACTAGGGCGCTGTGCACAAAAGGCAATAAACTATCAGAGTAAACGATATCTATAAAAGGCGGAGTGCATATTTGCACGTCAGAATAAGCACTACTGTAGTTATGAAACGGTTTTGATTTTGCTCTGTAAAACTTATAGCGAGTCAAATAATCTGATAGAAACTGAAAGATTGTACATCAACAATCGAGTACAATTCGAATAAACATTGATTCGATTATTGGAAATTTTGTGCCAGTGGTGTTGTATTTGGTGGTACAATTGTTGGTTTACAATACCATGAATATTCAGGTATATTTTTCAATTGCATATCGATGTTTTGAACCTTCAAGAGGCTTTTTACATAGTGATATACGGATATGTGCCCTATATTACCTGTGCAGTATTATTTTTTTGCAATGTGGCTTATTACCCGTTGGCTATCTAGCATTGGTTAACACAGGAATGCAACCAACTCTTCTGTTTTGAAACTGCTTTATGCGCATTATACAACAGCCCACGCTGTATGAGTGTGATCTAATA
>ATSW01001319.1:0-17021 GCA_000444245.1 Botryllus schlosseri
GTCTTGATCGGGGTAGTGAGCGACTTGACTTGGGGTAGAGTTGGGTAACACATGGGGGCAGTCGTGGCCACGGTCTGCCTATAAAACTCATCCGTCATGATATCATCACCCGGGCCGGACAGGCACATCGTGACGTCATCGACCGGACACGGCATGCCTCCGAACGCGTCCGGATCCGGTTTCACGTACGTCATCCGGTTTTCGTGCCGTCCCGGAGAGTGGGCCGGGAAAAAATGTCGCGGATCGTCCGTGGACAGGGTACGCTCTAGGAAGCTGTGCACTGGAGACTGGTCAGGATTGGGAGACAGGGTGGCCGTGTCGAAAAAGCCGTTTGAGTTGGCCTCTTCGGATAGTAGGCTTGCCAGGCCGAGGATGTCGTGCTGTTCCCGGGGGGTGGGGGTGAGGTCTGTGAAACTTGCGTTTTCCGTCGCGTATTCTGAAAGAGGCAACGATTTCAGGGTTTATCAAGTGTGATTTGTAAAATGTCTCTATCCTCTGATTTCAATTCTAATCCTGGTTTTGTAACTTCAATTCAAATTTCTAACTCAATTCTGGTTTTCATGAATATGCTACATGAGCACTGTATAGTACGATACGAGTTAAGCTTGCTGTACAGACATTTGCCATTCTCGTGCCCATAACAACGAACTATGATTTGAAATGAACTGGACTTGAATTGAATGTTGCTTGAATGCTTGAATGTTGTATTTCTTCCTAAGCCGGAATTGAATCGAATTGAAATCTAATTCCGGAAAAAACTGCGTAACTATCATTCTTAAGTAAAGCTGCTTACCTAGCAAGTCATCGGGCAGCACCATTTGGTCTTCATCCGCAAAATTCACCTCCTGTTTACACTCAAAAGCTGGCAACGGCGACCGCTCGTTGCGGTGTACAGGAGATCGCAGCTCTGGCGCTTTATCCAACGGCGCTTCCTGGCTGCGAGCTGGCGCAAAATTCCCGCCTCGTTCGCCCAAGCTCTGGATGGTTCTGGGCGTGTTTAACTGCACGCGGATGTTACCGCCTTTACGCCTGCAACACAAGGTTATTGGCATGTTTAGGACAGGCTATGTCAGCGCACTAGTTTTACACAACGTACAGCTATTGAATAGTATATTGATATCGGAATAAACCCGAACTTTTTCGTCTGCCAATCGTCAGNGGTAATCGTCAGCAACTAGTAGAGAATTGGAAATAACATTGTATACCAATTACAACAATTCGTCTTTGAAATCGCTAGTTCAACTCATAACATAGTCTTATAACACCTCTGCAATTCGACACATTCAAATCAGACTTTTGCATTGCACTCACTTTTTCAAAATGGCTGGCGCGGTCAGAAACTTGGTTGCCAGGGGTGACGTGATCGGAATCAACCCGTGCATGTTCGCCGTCTTGGATAGCCCTGCCACGGACTGCCCGCTGAAGCGTATGTCGGTCCTGCCGGAGGTCTGTCATCTGGGTGAATTTGATCGGGGTAGGGGGCGGCTTGTTCTGCTGGTCGCTCTGGGTGAGTTTCAGGCGTTCCTGATCACGAAGACGAGATTCGATGAGATGACAGTTTTCATGATGGTCGTTTAGACACGAAACTCGGGAATATTCTATTTCAAGGCACCAATACGAGAATGTGCAAATACCTGGTTGGATATCGGGATGATATTGATGTCTTTGAAGGGCGACAGTGACGTGGCTTGGCTCAAATCGACGATTTTGTATTCTTCGGGACTCTGCTGGAGAAAAAAATAGGATCGTAAACAATGCCCTATCCGCGCTGTCCGGGTATAGTTTGTTCGAAAATTTGTAGCATTTACAATGCTAATGTTGATACTGGAGGCGGTCTATGACGAAGTATTCACAATTTTTAGGAGTATTCAAGTCAGTTTTGAGTACTCTTGCTCCACTTACTCGATCGGAAGTGTTTTTGGATTGCCTTCGCTTCTTTGCAACAGTTTTTTGGGCAAAACTACATAAGATTTTGTAGAGTAAAACATACTTTTTCCAATTGCGATTTTCAAACATAGTAGCATTTTTAGAGTAGTTTGAACCGCAAGAACCGCGCGAAATAACTGAATATATTTTGTAGATTGCATACTCTACCCACTTTAAGTAGTATGGACATGACTTGAAAATTGCTACTTCTACTTGTAATCCAGTAGATACGTACGGTATTACTTCTATACCTCTACTTGAGAAGCAACGCTAACTACTTTAACCCACTGTGGTTGATTCAGTCGACTTACTTGTCCCTGTGAGCCGTTCGCCGAAAAGTAACTGTCCGACGATGTGGACGACTGCACGAACCCGGTTGTGGGACATATCCGGATGGACCCGATCGACGTAAGCAGAGACCCCGTTACAAACTGTGAAAATATTTCCGGATATGAAAAAAAAATCAGTGTCAAATATGCTGCCGCAGTCGACCCACCTGTTGCTGCTTGTGGTGGTTTTCCCACATGGGCAGAGGGGGGTGGTTCGCCAAGAAACCCAGTTTCTCGAGTAAGTACGGGGGGCAAGGCTCGGCCAGGTAGCCCTCGTTTTCGACCTTGCGCTTCATTGTGGAGTTCCAGTGGTTTTTGATGGCGTTGTCGGTCCTGAAAAATGGACAGAAGTGGTTAGTTATGACGTAGTTAATAGAAAATGAAACTAGGACTCAATCCATAGCGTGACATTATTCGGTCTTATCAGCGCCACATACTACATAGTTTACATCCACGTAACGCAAACAAGGCATGTTTAATCTCACTGCGCCAATAAGTTATTACATACCTATCCGATGAGCGTGCTTGTATACTTAGCAAGCGGCTTACACTATCTATCATATCAGCGGTACACTCATAATGAGGTATCTATCACGTTCTTCATGGCTACCGTGTATTCAACAGGATTCTTTACCTGCCGGGCAACAGCTTTGCTATCTCGGCCCATCTGTTTCCGAGTCTTTTATGGGCTTCGAAAATGATCCTATCCTCGTCTTCGGTCCAAGCTGTCTTTTTGATGTCCGGATTGAGATGGTTGTGCCATCTAAACCAACGTAAAATCACCATTGATATCACTGCGTTTCTCAATGTATTTGTGTGCATTGTGGACTTGGCTTGCTGTAACTAGTTGAGATAACTTTGCCAGCGCGGTATAGAGACTATGCGATAAATGGATGCAGACAGTCTCGTATAGGCGCCACAGCGTGGTATCATAATGTTAGCTTTAGCCACCCGTGATCACTGGTCAGTAACTAATTTCTGTTGATATACAATGTTTTTTCCGATTCTCTACTAGCAGCTATCGATTACCCCTGACGAGTATCAGACTAAAATATTCAGGTTTAGTTCAATATGAATATATTATTCAATGGTATATTGAAGTTCTCAAATTCCAAGTGTGTTCTGCGACATATATACCTTTCCCTGCACTGCTTTCCGATGCGGCCTTTCAGATGCTTCGATATGAGGGACCATTTTTTCGGACCGTATTTCTTGACCAGTTCAATCACGCGCTCGTCTTCTTCCTTGGTCCACGGGCCTTTCACCAGCTCCGGGCTGAGCACTTTCTGCCACCTTTGCAGGCATTGCACGTCCGAACGGTCCTGAAGGACAATTTACACCGATGAGAAATTTAAAAGCGGCCGTATTAAATGCTAAAAGATATTGCAACAGTCGGATTGGTTGTATTAAGGGTGTGTTTTGTATATTAGTTTCACGCGTAAATATTTTTATCACACGAAGCGGAAAGGAATACAGAGTAAGCAAAGCATAACACTACGACGCAAAATGAAAGTCCTAAATAATAGTCTAGTGATTACGTACTCCCACCATCGACCCATTCTCGTAAGCGTAACCGGTAGTTAGAATGAAATAAATACAACACACAATAAATGTGATATTGCAATAATTAGCTATTGCATATTCAGTTAATGTGATGATTGAGCTTGTTTTTGTTCTGGAAAGTCCTTAATTGTCGGTTTGGTGGTAGTGGGAAGAAAGTAAACTCAATATCAATAAATAACTCGTTGCCGTATCAGTATATAACAGGCGTACCTGTATATACCTGTGCAGGATACTTAGAGATGATAATTTTAATTTTTCTCATTTCCGCCCTTGAAAGGCTCATAGTACCGATATAAATCGACGCAGCGTAGTAGCGTAATCAACGGGTAACCATCAAGTAATGATTATGATGGCAACAACACAAATTGTACACATACAGGTTACCATCACTTACGTTGAAATAGGTGGAAATCCTCTGGAAGTCTTCCATTCCGTACTTTTCCACCAAAACGCGTAACTTGTCGTCTTCCTGCTGCGTCCAACGTGCCTTATTAATTTTTTTAGCCGACCCGACACATCCCATCACTGCAAACAGAGCGGGGAATCGATTCATTGAAAATGTTATGACAATGTAAGTCCCACTTCAAACGGTATTACAATGGGAATACGCTTTTCGGAATAGAGCCCAGGTGTGTTTATAGTACCCCGGGATTGAAAGAGTTTAAAAACAGTCGTGCAATATATCGTTCGGTATCAGATCTTGGGTAAACGCAGAGTCTAATCATGCCCAGTGTCGGCGCCTAAGCTTTGAACACCACTATCATATGGCGAGTGTTTGCATAATGGAACTGAGTTACGCTATTGCGATGTATTAAAAAAAGCTGATACCCAGTTTGCAAGTACTTCCTGTACGACTCGCCAATAGACAGCCGACCACTTGCAATACGAAACTGTACAGTCTTTTAAATGTCCGCGTCAAAATAAACTATTGGATATAGGACATAGTTCACACATTGCAACCAAGACTATGTTCAACATGTCGAAGTTCTGTTCCTCTAAAATCATATTTGCAGTTCAAACACGAAATAGAAACAGGTATTGATGATGTGTTTGAATTTGCCTTATACGGAAACAAAGTTTTAAGTCTGCTAATCGCAATAGCTTTAAGTGTACTGGCGACACACAGATATTTGCGTTAATTATATTCAAATCGCGATAAGAAATTCAAGTATCTTAAGGCGACTAACAGTCGCACCAACTCTGAAACATGACTTCATAATAGGCGTCTTGGGGGTTGCGTTATCTAACCGCAAATGGTCTTAATTTGCAGTAAGCAATAAAAGTCTTACGGCACTAAATCCTGCCTGGACTTGTCCACGGATTTCCGACTCAAGGTATAAAATATCATAGCGGCTCGCGCGAAAACAATATTTGCTATTCCCCCAACGCATTAACGACACAGTAAGTCTACAACATAAAGCTGCCGAATCTATTCCGTAAGTCAGCAAGTAGTCCGAAATCGAGGCGTGCGCCTATCCACGCGCACGCGTCTCTAGTGAAGCATTGACGAGCTGATCTGGAATCTTATGCATTAGCAATTTGCATATTTTTTTCTACCTGGAATTGCGCATCGCTTGGCGAAAAGGATAATCTACGTTTCCTGTGCGGGAAAGCGCGATCACGTGATGAATAGCGTTTCTACCTACAGAAGACGCACGGAAGGCTTCTTCAGCAGGAAATCAGTTGCATAATATCACAAGATCCGGCATTTCGCTAGTTAACACTATGGGATCTGATTCCTTATGATAGCTATATATCATATGAAGAGACTGTGGAAGGTACATAACTTCAATATACAATTAAATAACATTTTGATATTGAAATAAACCCTATGTTCGGCTGACACTCGTCAGGGGTAATCGTAAGCAACTAGTAGATAATTAAAGAGAACATAATGTATCAGCAATAAACAATTAACTGTACACTATAAATCCCTAGTCTCGCAGACGGGTATGCTCGTAAATAAGAAATGGGTATGGATTTCAGATCTTAAAATCGAGATTGCCCAACGCCTAGCTCCGACAAACATTTGCTCCACCCAGAGGTGGAAAAAGTAGTGGTCGTTTGCTTGGCAGTCAAGTAGAAGTTGCAGTAAGGTCAGGAAGTTTTACTAAGATACATGTAGGAGGAAATAATTATTCTAGTAGTCTAAAATTATAACCACCTGAGTAAGGACCGGAAGTAAGCAGAACCTACTTGAGTATTTAGAAAGAGTAGAAGTAATTCCTTATTGATAGCCTCTGGCGACTATAACCCACGAGAGGTCGGAGGAGCCGATTTTCCCAAAATCTATCGCATTGGACAGAAACACGGGCGCGCTAATATTCCGCCCGATATATCCTTCGAAAACTTATGCAGTTATGCAGTCACGCCCCCACGACCCACCCATCATCTAAAATTCACGGGCAATAGTATACGCAGACATACTTATTGCATTGCGATGAAGCGCAGTAGCAGAAATGTGCTATGAGAGTGTAGTGTTGGAGTACTGGTAACCTGTAGTCAGTCTTGATAATGAAATACGATCGTTTCGGAATAGATAAATAGGCCCTTGGTATTGATCAACATAAAATAGCGCGTACGGTAGAACCAGCCGATGCGATATACTGTCACGACCGCTTCTTATATAGGAAACGAAACCAGATAAATGTGCAGTGAAGAAACTTAATCAACCCCACTGTGACAAGCGATTTCCCGCTGCAACACCAACAGATTATATCGTTTATAAAGCGCACCACCGCATCACGCTTACCTTGCGTGCTGGTGAAGATGCTTTTCGGCACTCTGACGTCATAATCGTGGTCGTCAATGGACGACGCTCTTGAGTTCTCCGAGTCAACAGAAGCCAATCGCAGCAGTCTTACGGTATTGTCTTTTCCGTCGTGATTTATTGAGCCATAAGTCGGACTTGAGTCGGATTGTAATGAAGTGGAGTAATAACCATGGTCGTCCTCGCCATTGACACTTGTAATCAGCATTGTGCTATACCGGCGAGTGATACGCTACACTTTGATCAACACAATAGAATTTTGACATGCGCTATTCTGNNACTCTCTGTTGAGAAAATCAAGATAGTGTTCAAAGATATTCCACGTGATGCGTCATCATCAAGTCACTAACAATAAGAGACGTGGTAATACCTTTCTTTGTGTTTAGTTTGACTAGTCGGCTAATGCAATCATTAGCACCTGTTACGCTCTAGCCTGGAAGAACCACGCCTGTTCGAACCTACATCGGCAAATCCTCTTTAAAAGCGGCGCAAATATACCCAGAATAGCTCCACAATGCATGAAATCACCCGGAATTCGCTATTTGACAAGTTGAGTTCGTCAAGTCCTAGCTTAGCAAAGGCAAACAGAGTTGAAAAGGCACCGAAAAGGTTTCGACACGGCGGTCAAGAACTCCGCATTCAAGTGCCGGCGAATCGATTTTCGAAACATCGCAGCAAAGATTATGCCGCTGGGCATAAAAACAGTGAAAAATTGAGGTACCACTCCATATGATGACCAAGCGGCCTCTATCAAAACTATACAATATCAAAGGCCCTAAGTGCGGCAGATGGCTATAACGCTGGCTACTTCTGTCACGATTGCTGAAGGCACGCTCATCAGACAAGTTCAACGCGCGAGATATATTGTTGGTAGTTATTTCGCCCGCGCGTTCTCGTGAACCACGCGTTCTCAAACAACCTACACCGATACATACTCGACATATATAGTATACACAGTTAGATCGACTCGGTAAATAACTCGCATGCCTCCGATTAATCAAGAAGGCCGCGCCGCCATCGAATCGCTGCCAGCCCCGCAGTTACCATCAAAGCGTTCCAATGATGTCTCCGAGTAATTTACGACACGTAATATTGAAGGCTCCAATACAGACTTTCTCACGAGAAATCAAACTTTGCACAGTGCTCACTGCACAGTACAGCGTATCGCGTAAATCTTAATTTAAAACGTAGCAAATAACGAGATGGGGCGGTTATCTGATGCTGACTGCAATTGTGCGTGATATTCAACGCGCTTTTAATGATAAAATACGAACTATACGCCTATCAAACTCGTGGAAATCTACATTTAAAACGCAGAAAATAAGGAGATAGAACTGTTATCCGATGCTAACTACCATAGTTTCTGATATTTCACGCGCTTTTGAGCATCACAAACGAACTATTATACCAAAACTTGCAAACGTATCGTAGAAATCAGAATTGAAAACGTAGGAAATAATAAGATAGAAAGATTTATCTGATGCTAACTAAGTTGTGTAATATTCCATTTGCTGTTGTGTATCAAATACGGATTATATCAAACTTTCTGGAGTGCAGCGTATCACAGAAATGTAGGAAATAACGCTAATGCCAACTACAACTATTAGGTAATGTATTACATGCGATTCTAATCATTAAATACGAACAACACCTTACTGAAATAGTTCTAAATCCCGAATTAAGCCGCATCCTTATCCGTGTAATTCACATCCCTAATCTCACACTTCAAGTCGAGTATTGAATAAACCCATCCCTATTCACTGACACCTAATTTACAGGGGGCCTTGCCTCGTCTTGCCCCGTCGACGTGTTCCTTGATAGTATTGTGGATGTCGTCTAGCAACCGTTGTTATAGCCCAGAATTGCCCCTTCCGTGATTTAAAGTAAGTCGTAATAAAAATTAAGGAAAAAGCTTTCCCTTGGTAATAATTTAAACCAAACGCTCGCAAGAGTACAAAAGGCCGGTAGAAAAAGGCAATTTGCGGCTGGAAGGATTTAAATCGCCGGTCATTGTTAGGTATTTCTCCTAAACCTCATTCACACCGGCGCTCTCTCGGATTTCTTGTGGAATTCGATTGACGGCCGGTCTCGCGTAAAAGACTGGAATGACCGATGTCGCGAATGCATGCCTGGCATGTGAGTGCGAGTAGCAGACTTGTACAATGTACAAACTAATGGATTTTCGAATTGGGCAGTACAACTGGAACTAAAACTACTCACTTTTCAATACAGGCAACTAGAACTAGAACTGCTCACTTTTCAAAACTAGCGATCACCACAAGAACTAGAAGTAACGGCCTTGAAAAATCCTCAACTAGAACTACTCAAAAACAGTAGTTAATTGACAGTCAACTAGTTTGGCAGTTTCTATAAATCTGGTGAGTATAATTTGGAGTCCACGAGCAGATGCAAATTGATGCAGCACATCCGAAACATCGTCAAAATAAATTAGAAAAAAAGTCAATTCTTGACGTCACACAGAACTGAATTTTTCAAAGTTACGTCACAATCTGAATCATACCAAACTCGTGGTTACTTAAACAGCTACCCACGTTTATTGTCAAGAAAATTGCGTTGTTTCCATAATAATGACCACAACCTGGTCTGAACGAAATTATAGGTCATCGAGGCCAATCGTATGCAACCTCTCGTAATGGTATTTACAAAAATAACTGTGACAGCGCATCAGGTTCGCTTGCACATCCTAATCAAGGGTATGCCTGGATCATATCCGATTCCATTTAAATTCTATGTGGAAAATCAAAAAGTTTACTCTATGTCAGATTAAAACCCAATTTCGAAGTATGTGAAACTTAAATCTCCGTGTTTAACCTTTGACACCATTGTTTATGCAGTCTCTCGCGGCACACAATGACCATAACAATGACCAACTGTGTTGAGCGATTGTTCGGAACAATGCCGATTTGAAGACTTTGACGGCTATTTCGGGGTGGTTCCGTTACCCTGACCAGCTTTTAAATTGTATTTTCGTAATCAGTGCATCACCAGCTTTCGATTATGACAAGTATTATTAAATTTGAGCTCTCGGGTCGCCAGCTATAGAACTACCAATTATGTTGCTTTTATCCGACTCAGCAGTATATCTCTCTGGGTATTCAAGTGTGACGACTGACTTGCGCATCGCCATCTATCTGTAGGTTAGTAATTTATACATCGACCCGCACAAAAGCGACACTTCAATCTTCATAAATACGCTATTATTTCATCGAGGATAAAATGGCACCTGTACCATGCAAGTGCATTAAATAGACTGCAAATCAATCACGACAACGCACTCGAGTCTGATAACCTAGCTATTCCGAGCTATTTGAATAAAACGGGGCTTTCTTCTAGCAAACAATGTATTATTAACAAGTAGCAGAATAATACGCACGCAGTACATATGAACAGCGGATTATCACTTCAAGTAGGGTTGGAATCACAATACTTGTGAAACTGAATGCAAGAATTTCTCACGTTACTGTTGCTCTACCATGGTGCGATGTTTGCCCACTTGAAAGTCAAGAAATTCATAGCCGAAAACCTCGAAACCCCGTAGAGTCGCGAGTGGTTTATTTACCTGTTTCAAGTGAGGACACTTGTCGCAGATATCGTGACAAGATAGCGACAAGAGAGGGTCTCGTCAATATACGTGATGTACCAGTCAATTTGAGTTCATATTGGGTATTTACGTATGCCTGCTCTAAACCGCACTTCTGATGCAGAGGGTTTGTACGTGTTGGGAGATACTTGAAATGGGAATTTGACATTGCAGTTTGAGAGTCGCATTACATTTGTGAGCTACAACTCACAAACACCGAGTTGCTTCACCAGTACTAAAACAAGTGCGTACAGCGATGAGTAATTGAGTACACGTTCTCCTTAGGGATGAATCAGTCGCCTTAAGTATAAGCTCAGACTTGAAATTCCATATCGAACACACTAGCAATATCGAACACAATATTGCGACCTGTTCACAAGCTCAAGTATATGGATATGTAAGTGAATTGCATTATCATTTAACCAACATCAGGTTGCGTTGACAATTCGCAAATGTCGCTGACACTCGAGTAGAAGTAGCAGTAATGTCGTAAATGTCTACTCAAGTACATGTAGAAAAGCTATTTCCATGTAACTAAAAAAGCAAGTATTCCAGGACTAGGTATGCCTGTCAACAGAAACCTGTGAAGTATAGGTAGTAGTAGTATAAAATCCTAACCAGCATTTGAGTATAACTAAAATGTAGGGAGTATTATCCACCACATGAGCCAGCTACTTAGCCTATTTCGGCTAACAATGTCTTTCTAGTTGGTGAGTCGCCAAAAATGGCAGCGCCGCAGTGTTAGATATGAGAATAACACGAATATGCCGGAATGTTTCCGTTTGTTCTGCCAATATTGGCAATTGAAATGAATAGCGAAATATGCCGTGTGCCAGTGACCTATGAATAAGGAGCCATTATGAACCAAATTTAATGACGTGATAAATTAACCACAGCGGCGCAATTACCAGGTTATAATGTAGGTAAATTTAAAAAAGTAAAATGGCAGTGTTATTTTGAGTTTATAGAGTAGACGGGCATATACCCTGCACTTTGCACATAAAAATCAACATGGCACTACGGATTTTGAGTTCGTGTTACGAAATTTCATATTGATCTGTGCTTGTTAACGGATTTTCAAAACAGGAAAAACGTAAGAAAACGAGACGAATTTTGTCACGAAATGCGATGCCTGCGGTAAATAATCTACCACTTATTGGTCCCTCAGCCCTTGCGCATGTGCTATCCTGACACAAAAAAGTACCGACAAACATCTGTTGTTGACATTGGCATAACAAATATATCATTAATAGATATCCATAATCCAAAATTTTCCACCGCAATAACTTTGCCTCTTTGGGTCGGAATTGAGCCGAATTAGTTATGTATCGTTTATAGGTAATGTACCAATTTCATGGGGTAGCCAGTGAAATTTTAAAATAATAGGTACTTGTGAACAACCCATTGCACAATGCACAATGCAGCCCAAGTTGCCGCGCCGAATTGCAAATCAACACGGATCTCGCTGACAGCACCTCAGATGCCCACTTAACTCGCAAAAGTCATACTTTACAAAACGATTTGAATTGTCAATTACAGCTGTGTTAGTATTATGAGGCTGCCACACCGTGGATTGTTTGCTGATATAAGAGCCAGTCCGGACCTTGAAACACAGAATGAGCATATTGCCGAGTAAGCAAACAATACCAATTTCATTCGCCGGTATGGAACCCAGCAATTTCGGCCGGCGACAGACTACAAAAGGTTGAAATAGAAACGTCCGCAGGTGCCTAATATCAATAGCGATTCTGTCGCAGCGACAATCAAGCGACAAAGGTATTTAGTAGATTTGCACCGATTCCTTTTGTGCAGTACCAGAATTATTACAAACTAGTTTCCGACTGCTTTCAAAGGAAATACCAGAGGATAGCAACGGGGTGCTATTGTTAACGGTACTAATTCCGAGATGACGACACATTTCGTGGCGACTAAGCTAGAACATGTCTTTTGTCTTAAAGGTAACCGGACCTTCGGACATCCAGCACCGGCACGCATAAACCAAAGCAAAGCGCATAATAGAGGCGGAAATGCGTGAGGAAACTAACATATAATCAAGTAAATATACACCTTTATAAATCATTACAGCAAATGTTAATAAACAGGGCACCACAAGCGATCAGACATCAAATCAAATCTAATGAGTATAACATCGATTTAGCTTTGTAAACCGGACAATTGATGGAAGGTGCGCATGTGAAAATATCTACATGATTATCATTAACAAACATTATACTATATTCGTCAATATTGAGAAAAATAAATTACCCAATCGAAGTGAAAATACTGCCATAATGGGTCCACCCACAGGTGTGCATGCTGTACAGTGTACAATCAACGTTTTTCATGTTTAATTAAACAGTTATCTATCTCGTTGTATACTGGGACTATGCAAAGCCTTGCGACATTACATGTTGTGTCCTAAATCATACTTGGACAAACGGATAATTCTAGTTGCCTACTAAAACTAATTGAGGCGGAATGCCGATAACCTAATTTCTTGTTTTCTTGTAAATGCTACATTAGTATTGTATCGCGCGAAACGATCCGAGCTAACTGAACACACATTTGCTATTCTCATGCTTATAAGAATAAATAATGATTTGTTATCAACGCAACTTGATTATATGTCCGAGTTTTCGCGAATTCAGTAATTCTAATTCTAAGTTAATTTGAAAAAAACTCTGTGTCGCTATAAGTCTGATTTTGATCTAATTTGGAAATAACTGTGTAGCTATAATTTTAATTCTACTTTAATTTGAGAAAATTTATAGCTGTAATTCTAATTCTAATTGAATTAGGAACAGCTAAAATTTTCTAGTTGTCCATGATTGCCTTATATAGGGATTTACTCACTGTTATTTGAACACGGCGCCACATTAAATCATTATTATAATAAGTATCATAACGAAAAGAAAACATTACAAAATTTGATTGAATTATGAAAGTCCAAACGCGTCGGTAGATTATTGAGGTATTCAATTCACGTATCCAGAAATAGTGACGAAATGCCGGGATTCCAGGGTCCTTGCCCCGACACGCTAAAGTTTAAGTCAACAATGGTCCGGAATAGAATAGGTTTGTTCAACCCGAGAAGCAAATCTTACAAAGGGCACGTCATAACGATCGGCAGCCGGTCGACCAATCGCGCGTCGGCGAGAAGGCCGGAAAATTTAAACCTGCGTCGCTTACGACCTTAGCTCGCGGGTTCGTAAGCAAACACGTGTGCTTTTATGATCACTGTGAGTGAGCGCTTTTACCGGCATGTCTCGCGTCGCATACGGAGCCGGTAACACGGATTGGTTTGGCGTGGGATTTCATTACAGACCGGATCTAACTGCATTTGAAGTCAGTACAGTATTGGGAGTACAATTAAACTTTTAGACTGGTAGTAAAATCACCTCATAGCGCTCTCTATCAGAAATGGTAGACATATTTACACTAAGTAGAAGTAGATGTAACTTCGAAAGTTTCTGCCACTGCACTAGTAGAAATAGAAATGTCCAGTCCAAGCAAAAAGTAAGTATTTTCGACTAAAAATCGAATTAGTGGGATTATAAACATGACCACTTGAGGGAGTATAGTGCGAGTAGGCGAGTAACGTGGGCGTTACAACAAAGTAGAAGTATTTCGTTCCCAAGAAGTAGTTGAGTAGGGATTTCCAAGTAAGTTAAAAAAGTAAGTGTTCTATGCCCGGTTTTGCCTAAAAATCTAAAAGCTGTTAAGTACAAATGTAATTGGTCTAAAAAACACTCAAGGAAGTGTCCAATTACGCAAACTTACTTGAGTACAACGAAAAAGAACAAGTGCTTCGTTACCGACCAAGTCTGCCTTCCAGATTAAAGGGAGTATCGCGGGATTCGGGCATCGTATTCGAGTATAGATTCATGCAATGCAGTTATGAATTAATAAAAAACAACATCTTAAAACAAATTTCCGTGCTAGGAGGTAGATGTCGCCATGTACGTTTGTGTCGAGTCAATGAAACGTGACTCTGCATTTCGATTTTAGACGCGTCCGCGAATACAGCCGAAAAGGCACACATCAGGAGTGACAATCCAGGTGCTGCAGGTCAAATTGTCAATAACGGGCCAGGCGTTAAAGAGACTTCAATCTTGGCAACAATGGGTCGGTAAGTGCTGTAAAAGTGGCATGAATTGCGATTAACTATTATCGAAATCACGTTTTATGACGTCATGACACGCAGTATGATTAATGACCAAAGCGCGCAGTTCCAGAGCCATATTCATCACGCGTTGGTCAAGCGAAAAATCGCATCAAGTCCCTCTCGTTTGATCTTGATTGAAAGTTAGTTCGGGCAATGCAAATAAATACACGCTTTCATCGGTCGCGTAAATGTTTTTAGAGAGAAACCCGTTTTATATCGAACCCCGAAGGATGGAAGCGACTCGAAGAGTCAATTGTGATGTCTTTTGTGCGTGGCGCCAATTGGCATTCTTCGGGTTGACGGCTGGAACAATGCCAGGACGAAAATGTTACCTACGGGGCGAGTGAACTCGCAAGGTTGGTTCATCACTCACGCACTCCACAATGTCCGGATACACACAAGTCTTGAAAAAAATAGACCTTCATTGGCAATTGAATACTTCGGACACGGTTAAAGATTTTGGTCGTGTTTAGATTGTGCCTGGCGACATATATGTCTGTATGAGACGATTGAGTGAAAATGATGCAAATTTATACGCACTACAAGCGTCAAATTTGGACACGAAAGCGTCTGAGCTTTGGATTTAACTTGATGAACAGACCTAAATTGTATAGTGGTGGATTTTCCAATATGAAATGGGGAAGAAACTTCGTATAACGCATCACTGTGCCGTGGTGAATCCCAGACAATGATTACTTACAGTAGTTTCTTTCAAGTCTGGAGAACCCATAGGCTAAATCCTAAATTGTACCATACACTATTGCCTATAAAAATTATTGAAAATTCTATTTAAAAATTACTGGAGTTTTTGTTATGTATGTTATTGATTTGTACGATTGACAAATAAAGATCCTCTCTCTCTCTCGCGCGACACTTGGACAATGGACATGCGACCCTTGAGCATGTGGGTTATAGGGTTAGGTTTGAGTGGGGGTTAGATTTAGGGTTGCGGTTAGGGTAAGGGTTAATTTTACGGTTTTTAAGTTTGTGTTTCGGTTTAGTTTTCGGGTTATAATGTCGCATGTTTAATAGTTGATAATAGGGTTGTTCGATAATAGCTTTTTTAAGTCTTACTAGCTGTGCCTAAAATACGATGTATAGCGAATTTGGCTCGATTCCGGTCAGTGGAAGTGAAGTTCAATCATTCAGCCATACCGGTAATTGTTATTTCTCAACTGAATCGGTATCAAATATATGACAATACTTCTTGATTCAAAGCATATATAAACATCAAGACATGCAAATAAGCAAATAAGCATTACCTCACGTTCATACATATCGGGCATTGCTAAAGTATCGCTTTTCAATGTGCCGTATGCTCAAATGTCGTACAACAGTTTTCAGGGCATCAATCGAGCCTAGACCTTCATATTGTCATCCTGAGTTTGGGCCAATAAGCCAGTGTTCGATCCATTAGCGCACATCATAAACGATAAGTCTAAAAGACCCCGGTAATTGGCAGACGCGCGCGTGTATAGACTAGCTTTAAAAAGCCCCGTTCAAGTCGATACGTAAACCATTTTCAGATAACGAATTCTTGAATAGGATGGCGCGGCCCTTTAATCCCTGGCTTTAGTCATAATAATTGCCCTCGAGGGTTTTTATGACAGCCACGAGGAGCCGTAAAGAACAGAGGTGAGAGGCGGAAAGCGCAATTGAAGCCGCATAGAAAAGGGCGAGATTTCGCCAAAAAGGCAAACTTCATACGCATAGCCTTTCTTATTTGGATTCAACTCTAATTGCTCCATGTACACAAAACCCTGTCATTGTGCTTTTGAAGGAAATGTTTGCTATCACACCCCGAGCGATCCACTCTGCGCGCACTGCCAAGGGCCGCGCATTGGCAATAAGACGACAAACAGTGCGGATTTGCAGAACATCTCGCGGGCACACCTCGAAGACAAAAAAATCTTGGGCGGGGCCAGCCTAGACAAGTCGAGACCAGCCCGAATTGTTCGCAAAGCAAATCTTTCGGGGCAATAAAAATGAAGAGCTTCGCCCGCTTACTACAAGCTACGCAAACACGAATTACGGTGCGCTGTACCCCGAGATTTTACGAGACTGCGGCCGGAGTTTTATTTACACCTTACCAGGCGCGCGCCACGCGTTATACGCCGGTGCTGCTTGGCCAATCTGTTCAAAATACTCATCACTTTATGCGTATAGGGAACGAATGCGGGTTGCGTAACATCGTAAAGCGGTGTCTGTAACTTTACGATATCAAACAAAACTCTTCAATTCTCTACTACTTTAGTTGCTGACGATTACCCCTGACGAGTGTCAGCCGAAAATATCCGGGTTCATTTCAATAGAACATATTATTCAATTGCACATTGAAGTCAATTCAATATTTCAATTGTATATTGAAGTCAGTGACGTGCCGTCAGGTTCGTGGCTGGTGAGGCACTGACCCTTTTAGAGTCACATTTACAAATATGTAAACCCAAAATAGTAGCTGATTCAGTTGTCGACTTGTTTCTCATATCACATTAACACTCTTCACACGCAGGCTACGTAAAAGGTACGATATATATTAGGGCTGTTCTAAAATAACTTTTTTTTCCGGGTTGCATCAGTTCACTGAATAAATTGTCAGGTTACCCTAAAAAATGCTGCACATCAAATTTGGTTCAATTTTAACAAGCATAAGGCTCCGCAGATCCAATT
>ATSW01001320.1:0-12014 GCA_000444245.1 Botryllus schlosseri
CCCTGCGTGTCTCCGACTCAGGAATGACACTTTACGGTATGGGTAATGAATGGTACGGTAGCTGTTGAGCTGACTATAGCGGATAAGCCTAATCCCTGATACCCGATCCACGTTACCCACGCTACAGTGTACTGTACTAGCGGCTATAGCCTGTCTACATCAATGTTTGCTTTGCTTATGTTTGTGTACATGCGTGCGCAGTACGCACGCACGTATTTAAACAAGCTGTTTATTTGCGGTATAAAACTTGATAATGCCATATGTATATGGAACAATCATTTTCTCGCTTATAGATTTGTGAATGGCTCTCACCGTCATCAGTGTCAAATGTCATGTCAGTAATACGATGAATCAAATTCGAAATAATCTGTCTTTCTGACGTTATTGTATGTAGTGGTGTATAGCCGTAAGTGGCATAGACAGAATTTCATGGTATAAAGTCTAGTTCGTTGGCGAGGTTACACAGCAGACGATATAAAGTAGGCTACATGATTGTTCAGTTATAAATAGTCCTACGATTGTCCTCTTTTAAAAGGATTTCTCCCCTTTCTTCAGGAAAATTGAATTGGTTCTCAGATGAAGCTCGTGAATGCTCTTTTATCGCAATTGAGTTATAGCTGCTTACACTATAAACAGTATTTTTTGTAGAAGAAGCGTTGTTTTTAATTACAGCTGCCATGAAACATGCTGAATTGCTGGTTTAAAAAAGGTTTCCCAACAAATTGTTCTACCAGCCCTACCTTCTTGATTGTTATTGCAAACATGATTACCAGTGAACTGGGCACTTGAAGAACTTTGTAGTAAAGAGGTATTAAATAAGCTATCACATCAATATTATTTGAATGTTCGACATTCTTTGTAACGTTTTGGCCTTCTTACATGTGATGATACTGGTATCAGCAGTATGCCGTAATTTTTTCGACGCACATTCGACCTTAACATGCATATAAATTGGATCAGTTTCGAGCAACTTGACTGATGTAGGCTATAGCATTTCAATGGCATTTTGTGAAAACAATTTAAGTTGACAAACTCGTAAAAATGATTTTATGCTTTATTGCCAAAAGTGGAGGGAGCTGCGAAGTATTCATGGGCTGAGTCTGGAAAATCGATTGGATTTGTTTTTGTGTTAGTTTTTGATAACTTTTGCTCTGCTTTGTTTTTGCAACAACCTAACAATTTCATGGAGTAGGCAGTAGGCTACCCTAGTAAAATTTGAAATGTTTTAAATTTTGTTTAATATAAATCAAATGCGTTTTTATCTAATAGTAATATTTCTATAGTTTGAAATTGAGCCGAATTTGGAGTGCAGAATTTGTTTAGTCAATCTAACCAATTTCATCAGACAGAATAAGGTATTTTTGAACAACCCAATATATTATAGGATCCTCTAAACTGAGCCACTGATTAGTGATTACAATTACGATCGCGGGGATGGTGTCAGCACCAGACAGGGGAAAATCGCAATTATTTGTAATCGTAATAGATTACATTGTAGGCTACATTTTCACTGGCTGTACTTGAAATTGAAATTGTTAGATTGGCTAAAAATAAATCTATGTACCAAATTAGGTTAAATTCCAACCGGTGGAAGCGTTGTTATTTCACTAAAAAAATATGGATTTGAATAAAACATTCTGACCAGTAAAATTAGCCATCGTAAATACTATTTTATTCAAATACAAATTTTTCTACTGCAATAACTTTGCTTCTACTGATTATAAGCTGAGCCAAATCTGGTGTAGAGCGTTTCCAGGCCACCTAACAATTTCATGTGGTTGACAGGAAAATTTGCATTTTTTTAATATGTTACTTGCATTAAATCCCAAACGTTATTACTATTGAACGGCCCCATTGTGCAATGTGCATACATGATCAATTGTTTGGTAGGGACAATCGCTCAGCTATACCTTTTACTAGGTCTATAAATATAGACTAATTAAAGGATAGCACAGCGTCTCAGGGACAAACTTTGAACTTGCTAACCGCACAGCTTCTTCTCGTTGTGTTATGTACTTACAGTTGCCGCTAGATCAGGGATTCTTGAAGAATGGGCCAAGACCCATAGGTGCCAAAGGCTACACGTGTATATGCAAGGTTTGCCACCTGACACACACCTTGCAATTACGCAATTATGCAATTATTGTTTGTATGCGGCATATCCACAATATCATCATCAGCTCAACCGTGTTGGCCGATTTTGCGATTCAAAATATAGCCTATGACCTCCAGTCTCTATAGTTATTTAGCTTTTCCCGATCTGATGAAAGACTCTTTAGTTTGTGTATGACTATCTAGATCAGGGGTCGCCAACTCAAAACGGGTCGTGGGCCACTTTTCATATTTCAAAGCGGCCGCGGGCCGCATGAATTCAATATCGGTATAAACTAAGCAACCATCGTTTTGAGACTCTACGTCAGTACAACGCCGTGCTACTTAATTTAGGCAAAGGGCGTAGTGACCACAAAAGAAGTAATATTTTATCAAAGGAATACAAATACAACAAAAAAATCATTATCAATAATTTCATTTTATTTTGAAGTCTGAGCTGTGCACGATACTGGAAACGCTTTTCAGCGAATAAGGACTCGATATTGGGGCTAGCGAGATACGTTATTAGCTGAAAGACAATCTCCACAATCTCCATCTTGTGGAGAAGCCTAAGCCAGTGGTTCTCAAACATTTTTAGACACGCCCCCCTTAATGATACTGAAAACTTTCGCTCCCCCCTTATCGTCATTTCACAAAATGCAACCAGAATGCTAGCAATCCCGACGGATAGTTTGATGGCATTGAAGGTTATGACTGTTGATATACACAAAATACACGAACCGTACACCAAAATTAAATTTGATGTCAATCGCGCGAAGCGCGAAAAATTTTTCAGTTGACCGCAGCTCCGCGCCCTCTTCAGATGCTTTCGTGCCCCCGCAAGAGGGGCGCGCCCCCCAGTGGACCACTGCAGTACGCCGTTTTATAGGCGTCTCGATCTTGGCAGTGTCTCGATCTTGGCCATTGCACGTCAAGGTAATATGCCCAGCCCATTCATTTCAGCAGATTATTCTTCCTCGATGGAATGCTGTTGGCTGTTGCCATCCTCAAAGTCGTTTTATCTAGTGACGAATAGTGATGTTGGGCACAGGAGAATAGCTTATTTCGAAACAACAACAACAACGACGACAACAACAACAATACTTGAAACTGCATTTCAAAATGGTTTTCTCAGCTTTCTTCTGAAATCTGAAATCACGTCGCGGGCCGCAAAATATGACCTCGCCGGCCGCATGCGGCGCGCGGGCCGCGTGTTGGTGACCCCTGATCTAGATCACTACTTAGTAATCAGACGAAACGATGAGAGTGCAGGTAAAGCTCCTTTTTAAAATAGCCTATATGCGCTTAGAAACACCATGCTCTCTGTGCTCTGCCGATTAGACGAGCTAATACACTCTGAAATGAATTGTATCGCCCATACAAGTTCCATTTTATTCCATCCCTATTTTTAATTGGAGTGCCGAATTTAATGGTGTTACTATATATAACAGCAAATTTGAATAGTAACGTTTTTTCAACAAGGTGTTGTAACAGTTACGGTACAGTAGTTTTTCAAGTATAGTACAACCCCATCTATAATATTCACCCTTATAATGGCATGCAAATTCAGGGAAAAGCCTGTGTACATGTAGGCCTACAGTACGCACCCTGCATTTCAGTACATGAATTGTTGTGTTTTAGTATTGTCATTCTGTTTTGCGATTTCACTGTTGAATAATCATGACATAACAATTGCTAATCATAATACAATTAGCGGCATTGTCTCTTAACGATAGTAGATAGCAGCCAAAGCCTGCGAGGCCAACGGTTATGTCGTGCGCACCAGGCCTGCTGGAGATGCGACTAATTAGGCAGGCGATTATATCATGCGCACATGGTCTGCTGTATATGCGATTGTTCAGGCCTGTCGTTGACGCGATGAATTAGCGAGGATTGTCGCGCGCAAGTGCAGCAATCAATGACCTAATTTCGCTCGCGTATAAATGGCAAACTAACTCAGCAGGAGATCGCGTGCTATTCAAACTACTCTCGTTAATTGGCAACACGCTTCTCACTAATTGGCAGCTCGTTACACTGATAGTAATAAGTACGGGGCACTATGGCTGAATGTGATGTGCGATTGAAAAAAGAAAAGAAAAGTGTGATTTCAAGTTTTTTATTGAGGGAGATTTTTTCAAGGCTCGTGGTACCCATGTATAATACGTACCCCCCTATTATAGGGCAAATAATCGGTAAAATTTTGCGCATTATACATGGAAAATCACGGTGATCAAGAAATGCAGCAATGTCCAAAACACTGTTTTAATCAGCAAACAATAACCGCGATGTGAACTACTCAATGTTAACTGAGAGAACCCTGATGTTGTGTTGCATGTAAGGAACAATTACCGATCTGATTGGATGCTTACTGCCACCTTTGTAATCGTTGACACACTTGTGTTATTGTCACTCATCATGCATAGTGTAATTCGTTAATCAAGCGGCGCATTGTGCAGTGCAAGGTGTTGAACCACGTTGTCAAATACTCATTGAACACCAGATTCTTAGTGGTATAAATAATCTGATTTGGTCTGATTCGTTTCAACGAGAACCTACTGAATTTCAATAAATTGATCAACGTCAGACAGACTGGTAAGTCAGTTATACTTTGAAATGGTTGAATTATTCCGGCATGTATTTCGAAGGTATTGCTTGACATTCATGAGTGGTATTTAGAGTCATAAGAGGAATGACAGGTTGCCAGTCATGGATCATACCCACTCGAATTAAAACAGCTTCACATCTAAACCTGTTCTCTGATAGTGTAGTTGGTTTGAGAATAATAGCTTTTGAAATTCTTGTCTATTTTTTTATGGAGCTGATATGCCAGGGATTATTAAAATTTAATGGAATATTAATCCTGAACTAGAAGCTTAGTTGTTGACTGTCACGGATCGCTAGGTTGGAGTTGGACCCCTGGGAAATGACATGAACATATAAATAATTTTTTGCTTCTATCACAGTTGATGTGATTTGTTACTGAATGGTAATCAAATGTCACATATAGATAATGAGACTTGTAAATTTATGAGTCTTGACATGTCGTGCATATAGAGTTCATGATGTAACGTTATTACTTTTCTTGCATTATCAGTATTGCATGATGCGGTAGTCTAACTATTTAATATCACGTGAGAGGTATCATGGCGAAAAGGCGTCGATGTGAAGATTCTGGTATCAATGAGGTGCCCTCATCGTCGTCAGCTGGAGCTACCGGTAAGGATATCTTTATTTATTTGAGTTCCTATTCATGTGATCGATATTATCAATATGGAATGATGATAGGCTATATATTAGGATTATTCAAAATTTGGAAAATGTTTGGAATACTGCGTATCAATGGCTTACATACAGGCGCGTAGCCAGGGGGGGGGGAAGGGTTTTCGTAAGTTACATATAGGCTATACAAATGAACCTTTTAAGGTGCAGATGACAATAAATGGTAAGGTGCAGATGACAATAAATTGTGATTGCACTTTTCATGGAAAAGGATTTGAAAGGGATATCCCAAACTTTTCATGAAATCAGAGTTTAAAAAACAGCGGCAATCAGTACATCAATGAGCTGTTCTTCTTCTGAAAAACGATGGCTTCCAAATGAATTGATTACTCGCCTATATATGTTTACAGCGATTCCTGGAAAGTATTGTTGATGTCTAAATTGTGCAATGATTTGCGGGACGATTCCGTATTTATGAGTTCATTTGAAGCGAATCAAAATCAAGTTTTATCTAGGCATAGTTGCCCAATTTATGATTTGGACATTACCCTATTCATCGGCAATGCCAGGATTTGTTTCATGGACAAGGCACTTCGTCCTCTGTTGTTCATTGATCAGTATGCTGTAAAAGTTTGACCGCTTTCAAGACACATCTGCTTGTCTGCATGCCCAATCTTCAATATTATACACACACAGTGTTTTTTTCGGAAATCCCAGAAACACTCACGGCCACCTGAGATTCTGTGGAGGCACACAGTTTGGGAACCACTGTATATCTATAATATATTGTTCTCGTTGCATAGGCTAACCTTATTCTGCTAAATAAGACATTGAGAAGTTCTCATGGTCCTTAGAGACAGACAATAGCCCCTATTTGTTATAGGCCCAATAAAATTAAATCAAAGGTACCAGTAAATGTATTTTAAGGTAGGGTACAACAATTCTTGNAAAAAATCTCCCTCCAAATTCAACTTCAAATCGCATCTTTCTTCATGTTTGNTGCTAATTTCGATTCACATTCGGCCATCCCGCCCAGTATCAGTATTACGAGCTGCTAATTAGCAACAAGTGTGTTGTCAATTAGCAAGATTCGTCTGCGCTGCACAGCAGGACGCCATCTCCTGCTGAGCTGGTTTGTCATTTGTACACAAGCAAAATTAGGTCGTTGATAGCTGCACCCGCGCTCAATGCTCACTAATTAATTGCGTCAANAACCNGCCATGTGCNCAAGATATAATCGCTGGCCTAAACATTGGCACCTCCAACAGGCCTGGTGCGCACNATATAATCGTTGGCCTGAGCAATCGCATCTGTAACATGTCATGCGNAAGATATCGTCNATNGCCTGAATAATCGCGTCTCGGGCCTCGCAGACTTTTGCTGCTATCTGCAATCGTTTAAAGACAATTCTGTTGAGCAGTGGTTTTCATCCTTTTTTAGACACGCCCTCCTTTATTACAGTGAAAAATTTCGCGCCCCCTTTATTGTCATATTGCAAAAGGCAACTAGAATGATGGCTATCCCGACGGATAGTTTGATGACATGGGAGGTTATGACTGTTGATGAGAGAGTTCTCGAATATGAAATTCGATTTTTGCCCAAGTCAATGTAGCAACATAGTGATGATGCTAATATAATATGATATTTTGCATAGGCAAGGCTGGGAGCGAACAAAAAGTAAAGACAGTAATCAACGTTTTTGGAGATTTAATTCAAGGAGCTGCTATTGGAACACTCAATAAGGGGAAAATCATCAACGAAAATCAAGATCTTACTAGCATTGTAACGGGGAACAATCAGCTACCTGCAGAAGCTGCTGATTCCGTGGAGCAGATTCATGGTAAAGATTGTGAAAAACAAGACAATGCAGTAAATCCAGGTATTCAGCAACGTGGCTAGACGGTATCAGAATGAATATAATCCTGACTTATTTGGGTTGTGAAGTGATAAGCCAACTTTCCTCTACCCTAATCATATAGGCCCATAACTTGCCTTCAAAAACATTATTCAGAAATCTGATATCTTCTTTATAACTACAGTTAACCTATTTTTGCATGCAACGACCGATAGAACTGTCACTCTTCACATTCCCTTGCCTTGTGAGTCGACACTTACGTCAATGATGTCATCTCAAGCCTCAGAGTCAGAAATCACCAAAAATTAAGGGCGATATGTGACCCAGTCGAAGCCGGGCAATCTGTATCTGGATTTGAATATAAGCACCACAAATAGCTACACATATGGTTGTATTTGAAACAAATGGTTGTTTGAAACACTTTTTTCGAAACATGTTTTAACCAGTGTTCTAAACCAAGGCTTTTTAAAAAATTTTTTTTTTTAGTTGTATAATTAAGGCATGATTGTGTAAATCAAGGGTCGGCAACCTACGCCCCGCGGGCCGGATCCGGCCCGCCAAGCAAAATCGTCCGTCCCGCGACCAAGAAATTAGTTACCACAAGAATACGGCCCGCCGTTACGTAATCAGTTCAATCTGCAGTGCAGCACTGCTTGGAAAGAATGTGTCATTACTGCGATGTAGTAGCCTACGTCGTTTAGTCTATTGTTACGCCATAAAACTGGTGTGAAGGCGGTTGACCTATAGCCTATCTCGTACTAAAATATCTGTGGAGTACTAGAGTAGACTAGACCAGTGCTTATTAAGCGGGTGCATCGCGCAACCAAAGGTATACCATACTTTTTTAGGGGTTTGCCACTCTGATAGGGTGCGACAATAAAGGTACCGTTCGTCTGCTTCAAAAACGCACTTCAAAATCTCAAACTTTCCGTTTCATCATAGATAACTAGCCTCCGCATAGGTTAGCCAGCTGCAGTTTAATTCACCGGAGGACATAGTACGCCAAGACAACAAACCTGAATAGTGTTTTGGACACAGTGGCGAAAGCTGATTTTGGTCTTACAAACTTAATCACCGACAGATAGCCTACCCCATATATTACTAGAAGCAGAGAATCAATATGGCGATGTCCTGTATATCTGCCATGTCCGCGCATTAAGTCGAGCAGCTATGCTTGCACGAGTGTATGAACTGAGAAACGAATTATCAACTTTACTTGAAAATACAAACATCGCCGACTCATAATCTTGTCATCGAAATGGGTATCGAATCTTGCTTTCGTAATACATTAAACGTCACATCTAAACAAATTGAATTTGCAACTTCATGACGAAATAACTGAATACTGGTACATGAGATGTTATTCGTCCCGATATTCGTTCTGTACCAAATTCATTCTGACTATTGCTCAGTAGGCCTACTCCGTTTAATGTGAACGCCAATAGCATTGCCTGAAAATTTCGAATGGGCCCATTTTGAAATGCGATGCAGTTGAATTGAATGACAAATTTCATACAAAGAACATATCGCTGCACGATTTTGACAAAGAGTCCGTTATTGAAAAGGGTCTTCATCCCAACTTGACCCACAATGCAAAAGAAATGAAATTCACGAAAAGCAAGCTGAGATCACGTATTCCAACGCCTTTTTAGAATATCGTCTGATTCTTGCTTCATCTGACTTGTTACCAGAAGTTGAAAACCTTTCACAAAGCGATCTGGGCCAAGTGTCACATTTATCATGCGTTGTTGAAGTGTAAATACACGTGTTTTACTCTTTTTTGGGATTTGAAGGATTGAGATTGCATCAATGTAGGGTACTATACCGACGTTAGCGTTAAATATAGTATTAGGAAAAATTCCGGCCCGCCAAAAAGTTGTGCACTCGGAATTTGGCCCGCGACTAGCAAAAGATTGCCGACCCCTGGTGTCAATAATTTCCAAAAAACATGTTGTATGAGCCCACGGACGATTACCACCCGATATTGCCGATGTATACCATGTGGTATGGTATGGTTGGATCCCTCAAAATAGTCGGTTCTTTACTTTCGACGGCAGTGGAACGGCTTGTTGACTTTCGAACCACAGATTCTGTCTCGTGCACACGCACACGGACAAGTCTCTTTGTTTCTGTCCCCACCACTTGTAACTTTTATTAAGCCAATCTACCGAAGTGAAATGCTGAATGAATATCCGAATTCAATGAATTAATGAATATTTACGTTGTATCACACAAGCATATGTAGTACGGTATATATTATATAAATATATCACCATGCACATATTATATTACATAACTTGTCCTCTCGAGTTTTCAAAAAAATAAGCTGAGGGCGAGAAGCCGAAGTTTGACGATTTTATTTCGCGCTCCGCGCGATTTGCCCCCATCTTATAGTTATTGCTCTGTGTATTGTCCGATCCTGATAGGGAGGAGCGCGAAATTTTTCACTATCATAAAACGAGGCGTGCCTAATAAGTTTGGGAACCACTGTTTTAGAGTTTTAAAAGAAGAACGTGGATAGGGGTTTAAGGGGAGTCGAAATGTAATTTCACTCGGCCCGCCAACGTATTTTGTACTTCTTGTTGGGCCCGCGGAGGAAAATAATTGCCCACCCCTGCTATATGTGATAACCATAATGCAGCCGTACCAATATATTTTATATCTTGTATGTTTCAAGATAAGCTTTATCCTATGTGTTATTTCCGATAACCAATATCATTATCAAGATATATAGCCTACCGTTCGATATAGCACTCTCGAGATATTTCCTAATTCAAGCTCTCTTTTTTGCAGGAGTTGATTCCAGTAGATTGATTCAGGTTATAAACGACAACACTCGACAAGAAACGGCAAGTGGAATTCGCGAAGACTTCAAAAATGAAATTCTTCACGAACCAGACTTCGAAGTTTTTCCGCAGATGAAAAATGTCAATGTCGTCGACTATTACAAAGGGCGTTTTTGCGAAACGAAATCTTCAAATATCAAAGCTGTTCATGGATTTGGAAGGGAAGGTTTTCAAAGTCAATTGATTGAGGAAGTCGGGTTTTACCGTCAATCTGACAATGACAGCAGACCAATAACAATGGAAGAGATAATGGAATCGGTGGTAAATTCTGAGAAATTACCTCCTGATGATAAAGTTGGTTACACTGCTATCGTCGCGTCTGCAGGATCGGGCAAAACTACTCTCATGCGTAGAATTGCTCAAAAAGCGGTTCGAATTTTCTCTGTGAAAGAAACCGGTGAACCGAAACCAAAAATGATACATTACATTGAATTGAAGAACAAGGAAGACGAGAACGGTATAAAAACTTCCAAGTTTCTATTCGACGGTCTCTTCAAAAATGAATCTGAAGAAGACGAAGCTTACGAATTGCTGGACAAGAATCATACTGATGCAACTATCATTTTTGACGGGCTTGATCAAATGAAGTGGGGATTTGAGGAGTGTAGCGTCCGAAAAATTACACCGTATCAGAAAGCGAGCTCTGCGATCATCATGTACAACATCTTATCCCGCCAGATCCTTCGTCATGTCAAGATCATCGTCTCGTCACGCGAATTCAAAGTCTCCGAATTGCCGGCGCAAGCACGCCCTGAAGAAATAATCACACTCTATGGTCTCACGCCACAAGATGCTTATAAATTGTTCACGTGCCTTCTCTGTGACAACGGGAAGCATCTCTGGGAGAAGATTGAAATCATGTCACCGCGATTATTGCAACTAGTATCGGTCCCGGTTTTCCTGATTTTGATAGCAGTGGTGATGGGAATTGATCCAGATCGACCCCCTCCGTCTACCGTGACAGAACTGTACAGCAGGATCATGTTAGTCTTACGTAGTGTGGAAAATATCCGAAACCATAAGGCAATCCTCTCGATTATTAACAGATTGAAGGCAATGGCGTTTGAAGGCATGAAAGAGGGACGAGTCGTATTCTACAAGACCGATTTGGATCACTTTGAACTTTCCGCGGACGAAGTACAAGATTTGATGACAAAAGTTCCCGACACTAACATCCTCAGCCGTCGCTTGATGGAAGGCGACTTCACATTCTTCTTCTGTCATCAAAGCATGCAAGAATTTCTGGCGGCTAGTTTTATCTCGGAAATGGAGCTCGAAATGTTCATTCGCTTTGATGGCCAACATCTACATGAGAAACGATGGTCCGTGGTTCGAAGATTCGTTACAGGCATCGTTTACATGAAATCCAATAACGATCTTCACAGCGGTGAGTAATCATGGTTTTCCGGGGCTATTCTGCCACAGCACCGACTGATTATTATGGGTCGCTTATGGTTTATCATGACTTTGATGGTATTGTCAGAATCGAAGGGGTGAAATAGTCAAAAGATCTTAAATTCATGCAAAGCTGGTAAATCAGTCTTTACATTCAGTTGGCTAAATAAAACTTATATATCTAAAATCTGCATAAGTTCGAAGATTATTTATCGTGAGCGCTACCAGGGCCCATAGATGATCACTATGTGACCTTGTTTGTTTGTTTGTTTCGGGTAATTATGGTGTCTGTCGGCTAAAGGTGTCATTTACACCAGGTCGATTTTTTGCATTTTTGATTTCGCATCCGCCGACTTGTAGCACTGCCCACTTCTAAGCTTTTTGAAAGATTCCGGAGGGTGAGCCTAAATAAACCTCCAACACTTAGGTATGAATTCTGGAGCCGATCTTAGTCGAACATGCGATATTGATGCGCATGAAATGATCTTGTTATTGTGAACTAGACATTAAAGTTCAATGACTCCATTTGAACCCTGTCTCATCACAGTCGCGTGAATTATTCAATTGTTACGTAAACGATTAGGCAAACATTACGAATACCCTGAGAC
>ATSW01001321.1:0-10736 GCA_000444245.1 Botryllus schlosseri
AAAAAACTTGGGCTTCTTTTTCAAACCTGCATAACTAATATGTTAGGAAATTGGTCAGATCAAAACCCGCATTGCCACCAGATATCCCCGAGATGCAAGAGTGCATATTATAGCAATAGAGAAAGGTTGTTAATCAGAGAAATTACGAAATTTCTAATGTGCCGTTTTCATTATTGTAACTTGACGATACTTCGTCTTCACAACCAAAATTGTATTCTCTGCTATAATACAACATGGTTAATCAATTCATTTCTCCGCGAGACACATTGCTGAGATCTGAAAATTCGAAACAACATACAAGATACAAGCTTGTCGGGTCTATGAGATAATACTCATCGGAAGTCGTTGCTATCAAAGGATTCGGACTGAAATGTCGCGTCAAAGGAGGGAAGAGCTTCGATAAGTGTTTGTTGCCACAAAGTCACGAACACGACACTGAGGATCAGTGCGAAGATGGAGCAGAGAATTGTAGAGTTTTGGACTCGACCGGAGAATGGACTGGACGAATAAAACCACATTGTTTTCAGTGTATGAATAAAGAGCACGTAGGTCACAAAACATTAATATTGCAGAAAGAAGATTGTTATCAAATCATCCTTGTGGTGCAGGTGATATTATCGGATCAAGTCTGTGATGGTGTCTTGGATTGTTCGGATTTCTCGGATGAGTGCCTTTGCAGCTCGGTGAAAACACCAGAAGTATGTCGGCTTATGTACGAGAAGGATTTCCTAGCGGAGGAGGAATGCACCAACGGCACTGGTATATGTATATAATGTGACACCTTCGCTAAATTTATCGTTTTCGAATTTATTTACTGTAGGCATTTTGTCACACTTCATAAATTATTGATCGACAAGTCTCGACCATGCAAAAATTCAACACCATGCTGGTTTAGGATGCCGACCGAAAATTATAGAGGCTGTAGACCAGATATTTTCGCAGTAGGCCCTACACTAGAGATAATGTTAGGTTATGTTCGCATACCCACCCCAGGTATCCGCGAGGCAATGCGTGATATTTTATATTTATAATAAGATCGATTTGCAGGTGATATCAGCTGCGGTAACGGGAACTGTATATCGAGGTCTCTCGTATGCGACACGTCATTAGATTGTTCCAGTGGAATCGATGAGCTACACTGCTATTCCAAGAAGGTTTGTGTATTGCTTATACGAATTAAAGTCGTTATAAATGTACATCAACTCTAATAAAATAGAAACTAACTATACCTGATCCGAGTACGTACCATAAAACCAGTCTTGCAATGTATACTTGCATTTTTAATTCACCACAGCATCCGAGATGAGCATGGATTCGGACTTGAAAAACAGGACTTGAGCCGGATGTGGATACCAGTTGGATTTACGTTGTTTGCTGCTGGATTTGGAATAAAGATCGTTAACTACTATTCGTTCATGCGAATTTTTGAAGAAATATAAATTATATACCGGATCTATTGTAGCCGTTCGGTCGTAGTCTTCGCTATCTAACTGAATGCGGCTAAGTTACTTCAGGTTCGACTGGACCCAGAGACACATTGCAGATTCGACGGATATATTACAACGAAGGCAGGCACAATAAACACATCAATACTTCCAATCCAATCCAAGACTTAACACAGTAACAACTCCACACAAAGATACTCCAAGACCAACTCCATCCAAGTACATACAAAAGACTAACTCCAATCACTTCCTCTTTCCCACCGCATGCTACCCTACGCATGACTGGTCTTGCAACCAGATAGTCCGGAGTCACTATGGCTCCGGAACCAAGCGGTTACACTATCCCCGTTCCCAAGTTGAGTGATCTAGTAGCAAAGATCACTCACAAGCGACAAGAAGGAGCAGAAATAAAACAAACAAAAAATGACTATAAAAATGCGAAGAGTATAAAAATTGGCAAGAATATGTACAAAGAAATAGAATCAAGCAAAACCAGTTACAACGTCCTACAATCGTCACTAATACAAAATCTCACAATATCCACCAACAACGTAAAGACAGCCACCACAACATCTTCAAAAGGTCACTCAACTGTCAATAATACAAAACAACAGACACAATCCACCAACAACGTAAAAGCAACCATTTGCCACAAAAACTCCCCACAATAACACCATGCGCTAAAACCAAGCCAATAACAGAAACAAAACACGAGGTATCAATACCCATGAACAATAGCAGGTCACTATCGAATCAAGATCACAGTTCTAACATCTCAATATCATGGGCGTAGTCCAAGTCCGCTGTCAAATCCCAATGTACCACCATCTCATCCAAATATCTTTCAAAGTAAAAGTTTTACGGTGCGAGGGCTCCTTCACATTCACATTGACACGTTCAATGGCCAGCTCACAGTCCACCAGCGACTTCAAAGTTCCAAGTATATCCGATACATTTACTTCTCTACCAACCAAGTCCCATAGCGAGTTCTTGTTTGCAATAGATGAAACCACCGGAGCACTATCATCTCCACAATCCGCAGCCAAATCTCCTTCCATCTTACTTCTTTCTTCCCAATGACCGTCATCATCATCATCATCTGTCTCGTCACACGACTTCAATGGTACCATGACTACCATCTCATATCCAATATCATTAACAGGAGCAGTAACAGTTTCTTCAGTCACTGAATCCATTGTACTCTCACATGCCAACATATCATGAACGATTTCCTCTACATGCGGTTTTTCAAAATCCTCTTCCAAGGTCACACCAACAACAGAGTTTCCAACAGACGAACATACCGACACATGTTCCAAGCCACCACGTGCCATATTATCNANTCAGTCCCAACAGCACNAGTGTCCAATAACTTCACAATTTGTCGTGNTTCCNTCCCAAGCATTCCTTTTGCNAACTTGTTAAAAAACCGTGCAAGTGCNACTTCTTCTTTCCTNTTCAATAACNGTCTTGCTTCAAGTCCACCGCATCCGTCTCCNACTGCAAGCGGCATCNCTATACCGGATCCAGCATCAGGCTGCGTGCTCGCCATTTGTAGCCGTTCNGNCGTAGTCNTCGCTATCTAACTGAATGCGGCTAANTTACTTCACGTTCGACTGGATCCAGAGACACATTGCAGATTCGACGGATATATTACAACGAAGGCAGGCACAATAAACACATCAATACTTCCAATCCAATCCAAGACTTAACACAGTATCAACTCCACACAACGATACTCCATACAAAAACCCAACTCCATACAAAACCCAAGCCCAACTACATACCAGTGATGAGCGGATGTTGATTTTTGAGAATCCGAATCCGTCCGACAGTTTTTGTGTCTGCGGAACTATCCGTCCGACTCCGAAGAATCTCATCCAACTATCCGACTTTATCCGAAAATCTCGTACAAGAATCCGAAAAATCCTTATCGAATAATGATATCGCAGAATATCAATTGTACAGCTGAGCTTAGATACAGTTCTGCACTAAAAGATCACGAATTGTATCTATGGAATGAAGAAAAACCAAGCGGTGCGCATCTCGTATTCCCAATGTTGTCTCCAGCGGAGACAATTGAAGCGTAGCCATTTTGTCTCCTTGGCTACCTAGTCGTCGGAAATTTTACCTGGGCGCTTATGGGTTTACGCATTGTACCTTCATAAAACGGACTAATAATCAGGTACTGTTAGTTATCAGCCGNCCATCTTTTGANATTGCGTTTATACTAAACCATTTATTCCTATAACTTACAGATTATAACANCGGGAATTCTGGGAATAGANTAAGAAGTACGATAGAAACAGGAGATAACTCAGATGNCANAACAGCANNNAGCNNTAGAAGTAAGATTCACAACTCTGAACTAATATCACTGATCACTGGGTGATCCTTNTAAATTTTTCATCCATATGCATTTTCACATCCATGTACAGGTGATTCCAAGATAATGTCGAGGGGGGGGGATCAGTCGGTCAGGTGTGCTGTGCTTATAAGTTATAAGCTTATGGCTGTACAAAACGTTTGAAGGCAGTATCGAGTTTGTGAGGAGTTNTAGCGAGGATGAGGAAATNCAGTGTAAGCGGCGATATCCACTTACTTTTTATCTGTGAAATTTTAGCATTTATAAGGGAGAAAATTTTCCATCTAACACTTGCTTGAAGCCAGCTTGACACTTTGAAAAATTTTCTATTTACAGATACATGAACAGACGATTGTATTATGCATTAGTTTGCAGCTGAAGGAATGCTTAAGAACACCTGATTATTACTATGGTATGTGTTCAGTTTCCCTTGGAAGCAATGATGCTCTAAAGAACGAATGGATTAGAGACATCAAGAGAGAAAATTGGAAGCCCTCAAAATATTAAAGGATCTGCTCCAAAGTCCAAAGAATGGAAAGAGCTCTGAAACAATGGAATGAGCAAGAAAGAGCTGCGGAATAGAGACTAACACCGAAAGGAACTGTGACGACGAGCACTAGGCCAAGGTGGATGCCAGTTTGAGAAACTGCAACTGGTCGTTCGGCATGCTCCTATCTGTGTGTGTCTTGTTCAGATGAAAATATAATCTGACGATTTTTGATTTATTTTCACCAGCGGCCTGACTTTTCCGTGCTTAGTAGCAATTTGGTCGAAAAGCTGTCACGGACCCAATGAAATCGTTTCGAGACCCTCACTTAAATAGGGGGTGGAATTTCTACGGAAATCATTTATGTATAATTATTAGGGCGTTTTTTTTGACATGTCAAAATTGTAGCGTTAGGTCAAAATTTGTCAAAATTTTCCATCAAGTCAAAATTTTTTCGACGTCTGCATTTCGTTTGTATTGTAGATTTTGCACTGTCGGTGNACTTATCNTTTGATATTTTACAGCTTGTAGCCTATTTTATAGGCCTACNGTTGTAAANGGCTAATTGTNTGCTCATTGTGAATCGTAAACGGTCAAATANAACAAATAGGTAGACATGGTGTTATGGTCAACGTACNGCAATATCCTAACTGAAGANAGACTTCTTGGNCATTGCATCATTCTTANATTANGAAGCGCANGATGAAAAATTGTGATGTAGACAACATTGTCAGAATAAAACAACACGGTGAGTCACCAGCAGTGTACGCACAACTTGAGTGTTGTCAGCCAACAACTGCTGCTGTTAAACGTCTTTGGCAAGCTTCTTAGTAAGGACATGCACTTTCTACCCAAGAATGTAGGGAAGTATCTCTCGTTGTACTACAACATCTTTTAATTATTTCTACCATAATACATATTGTAACCACTGGAATTCTTCATAGGGCCAGATTTCGTTAAAATANTGTTTTTTTTCATGTAAAAAGTNGCCTGTTTCTNAGCCAAAAACGNTTTTTTCAGGCCAAACTGCGTCGTTANGACAGTCAGTTCCANCCGNAAATGAAGATTGAGTGGTACAATTTTANCATTNTGTGGGAAAACACCTAATTTGCATACGTTAGGTCAAAATTTGGTCAAGTTTCAATTTGGTCAGCCCTANTAATTATACATACATACANNTAGCTAAAAATCGCCAAAAGAAAATACTATTGTACAGAACTAGTTCCATATATTTTAANAGTTCTACCATAAAAATCTTAAAACCTCGTATACCCAGTGTGTCTTCCCCGATACAACCCTAAAGCCAGATTTCACCCAAAAGATTTCAATGTTGACAATCGGCAACTATATCAACTCCACCAGGAATTATTNCATTATTTCAGTAGCATCAATGTCAACATGTTTCTTTCTTGGCTAGTTCTGTTTTACATGCAAGTGTTCAGCATTCCTGACACTCAAGCAATTACATGAATTAGTTTTGTTGTTCTGTTTCTGATATTTTGGTTTTACAGTGTACCGTATTCAATGACAAGCCTATTTGGTCATCTCAATCTGCAAGAAACTAATTATCCTTCTTTGTTGCGGTGTCACAAAAGACTGGCATATTTCCGGCAACGTTGAAAACTATTTATGAATTGCCCAGTTGAACCATACTCTTTCTATGTGGATCGCTAAAATAANAATACCGTATATCACAATGATCTCGTTGATATATTTCTGGTGCATAGAACCGTATAGTCATAGTGCAATTACAGTTTAATAACCATGGCAAAATCATGGACAGGGCAGGGCAGAAGCAGTTTAGGTTTANATAACTTCTTTGAGACATCGAGAGCAAACTTGATGTGTTCCTGCACTCGCAAGNAAACATCACCGAAGGCGATTAGCATCACTGCTACTCAAGACTGCTTCACGTTGAGTTTGATGTAGTCAGAAGCTAATCGTTGAAATATTCGCGTCGGAATGTCGTTGCAATGCAGTATCCATTGAAGTTACACACGAGTCTTCGCCGTTTTAGATCCATCTATGGATACGGAAGTCGCAAATGCAATCCATGGCGTCATTCAAGGCTGACATACCTATTAGAAAGGGTATACTATAGTTCATTAATATGGTCTGTGTTAGTTTTGTGATAAAACATACTTATTCCAGACGAAAACCCCTCGAAAAGCGTAAAAACACGGAAAATCCCACTAGCTCACCATAAGCACCAGTGCGCAAGTAGGTAGCCAGAGCTGTTTTTCAATTTTCTCCGCCGTCACGGTAAGTTGCGCACTCCAGTGTTTATATAGCTCAGTGAGAAAAACAAACAGAACAAAACTTGGAATTTTAATTATAGGAACGTTAACGCGAAGAAACAACGCTAATAATTTAAATTAAGTGTGCAAATGAAAGTGGTATCTCGGATCAAAAGAAAATTAAAAATGACAGATTATTAGGCCATGGCCATATATAACAATCAGGCATTTAACCATATTACCCAATATCAAGAAGTGATAGTAGCAAGTTGTAACCATGGAATTTTACAATCTCAGATGGTCAATATTGGATGCTGATAATCCGCATTTTGCCCACAAATGCTGGAATGTGTGAAGGCCTGTTCAGTAGAAACTTGCTGATGCTTATAATACCTTTGGTCAATCAGTTCAAAGTTTTGAGCACGACGCTGTCCCTCAATAGGTGCCCAAATTTCCTCTGCAGTGACCAATTGCAGGTCAGTAGTTGTCTTGCAGACTTGTATGTTGGAAGAGAAGAAACTTATCTCCAACTGTGCTGTATCCTTGGCCTTTCGGATATGATTTGTAAGGTGCATTGGNCCACTTGAAAAGTTGTGGTGTTTCACTTGAACATAGCAATTATTNCNTAGAGGCAGTGTCCCNTAAATCAGGATGNAATCTCTCCATACTTCACTCTTGCTGTGCTATCTCTCAAGACGTCGACTTTCCTCATTGATCCATTATTACGGAGAAACGAAACTCAGACAGCANGAGCAGTTTGACAACATTCGAGGTCTTCAANTAATGTAACGTAAACTGTACGGTACAGAGTANACTTNGAACAGTTGATGGAGCTCCACTCAAGAGAAATGACGCATCCCTAACGCACTGATCACCACTCCTTGGTGTTGACTTTCAAACTGTTTACATGGTCTCTCGTTNAANTCATATAGAAAAGCACCATAATAANGCCAAAGTTTTTTTNTCACAATTCTTAAACTGAAATCAAATTTACATGAACAGACCATTGGTTGAAAAAAAAACTAANAGCTTTNGTTTATATGGCTCAGTGGTTCTANATGATTGATTCCGTCAATCATATTGGAGAAAATATAGCTGCTGAAGAAGGAAGGGAAGTGTAAGCAGGAGTTGAATANGTTTGGGTTTCGTTGTTAACTGTATATAGGAATTCTGGATTNCATAGCCTTGTTATATGTTATTAGTTTACCTTAGTAAGGTATGCATGTATCTTGAATNATTTCAAAGAGGACGATAGGNTACTGTATAGTCGAGGCATCGTTATAATAATTATCATACNTTTTATCTGTGTATACATATCTTTTTATATAACTTTCTATATAATTTTCTGACTGCAGAAAGTTACTTGTATATGTTTGTATGNATATTCTTATTTGATTGGTCGGGCTACAAGTGTGTGGGTACGGTAGCTGTTAACTCGACGTGCNAAGCTGACGCAAAGTCCAAGTCNACACTGGGAATACCTTCTCACAAAATGGAGTTATTACATTGTTGAACGTCATCGGGATATATTCCGTTATGATCATGAACTGCCGGAAGACTCATGGTAGCTAAAGATTGTGCCATAGCACAAGCACCGCTGNATAGTGCTGATTGAAAGGGTATCATACAACTACTGTGGNAGCATGAAAATCAGTCATGCAACAAAGTACGCAAAGAGGGATTTGTCTTATATTTATCTATAGAAGACTGCCGCATCAACTACTTGGAGGATTCTGGAGATTGTATGCCCTATTGGGACATTCTTCAGCTATGGGTTCAAAAACTACATGTCAAGGTGGAAAGCNAATGCAGTTCTGCGACCGATGTTGAAACNAAACCTTCAATTTTNTGAACTTCANAAACTGCTCTGCGAGAATACTGTACTGATGATAACTATGTCAGGAGAGCTCATGTCTAATCATTACCATCTTTTATCAGTTCACATNTTATATATCGTTANACTGGNAAGTATGGTATACTTGNTNTATNTTNGCAAATAAANGTGATAACATGGCNGACCGTATAGTATTGTCTACTCTTGAATGNTAGTGGCGATAGTTTATTTGTATTTTCTTGGACTCTTGACAGACATTNTTAGACTGCTACCATTCATATCGCAAGGTGTCAGCTGTCTGTATTTGGTTATNGAATCGATGANTTCTTTNTATNGGCCTGTAATCNAATCTCACATCTGGTTACCACTATCCGGAAATATCCGTATCAAAAGTTACAGCTATCCGACAATATCCGGAAAAAAAATCTGCGATAATATCCGAATCCTATCCGACTGCCAAAAAATTGTCTAATATCCGGTCCGAATGCTATCCGAGTCCGTCCGATGCTCATCATTGCTACATACCAAAGACTAACTCCAATCACTTCCTCTTTCCCAATACCGCATGCTACCTTACGCATGACTGGTCTTTCAACCAAATAGTCCGGAGTCATTATGGCTCCGGAGAGAGAGAGAGTCTTTATTTTTCATCAAACCAAAATACATAACACACGGCAGTGGTGGTGGTACAGAAACTATGCATGCACAGTATTCGGTATTAGATAGGAATGATCGATAAGACCGTGAGGGTCATCTAGTCTGATCACACCAGCATCAAACAGGTACACTTGACTCGGAGCCGAGCGGTTACACATGACACATTTCCTTCAACTAAATTCTCCATTAACCCTGACATTTATTGGACTTGTGTAAGCGATGACATCGCTAAAATCTATACAGCAAAGTAAATATTGGTCATACCAAATAGCAGCGCCCGGCTGCAAAATGCGGCTACCGTCAAATCCACTCGAGATGGATTAGACATTAGAGCGGCGAACGTTTATTTCACTAACATGTTATTGCTTAGCGTGTTGGCTGTTTCGACTTAAAGTGCATATGCAGCTTTCCCGGATCAGAGATGTTAAAAAATATAATCAATGCTAGAGGTTCGGTACACAGTAAACTAGGGTGCAACTCAAAGCAATTGGAAATGTGTTGATGAACATATCAAAATGAATCTGTTCAGTTAAATGTTGAGTATCTCGTTCACCGGACCGAGAATATGAAGTGTGTGCCGTACCCTCTGTACAACTGCGGCGCAGCGCTAGTACCTGACGGGCCAATGCAAACATAGGAAATAACTACCCAAGGCCACTATAGGATTTCTGTTCGTTATTACAGTGTGCCAATAGCCAGGGCACCGTCTCCGCCAGCATTGTAAACATACCATTGCTGTAGCGAACCGCTGCAAGTAAGGTTGACACAATAAACATTCGACTGCTACGTGAGACCTGAACCGCGCGAGGGGCAATAAGTTACGGGCGTGTATAGTTTGGTGTGTTAATTGCGCAGTGCATGGTATAAGCTGTTCTGCTTATTGTCTCTTTCGCCAGGCTACCAAGATACCAGCAATGTACACGATTATTATTATCTATTATAAATAAGATAAAAAGCCAGGGTTCTTTTGGGAAAACTCAGTGCAAAGATAGTGTCCCACATAAGCGCCAAAGTGCCGGAAATTCTGGATAAAGTTTACTTTTAGCAATTAGTGCTAGACCCAGTTATAACGTCTAACCCTAAAAAAGACTTTACAGTATTTATCCGTACATTAACGTTGGATTCACGTAATTTTAAGAGGTACGCTCTGTATGCATGTAACTCGAAAGGCTACGCTGTTAAAACAAAGTTTAAGAACCCCAGGTCTATCCAATCCATAACCTTGTAGATGTAATTCTACTATTGATGCGTATTCCTGTAACGCAACTGTAATTGCGAAAATTATGCCCTAATGTAATGTTCTTGTTTCAAGATTTTCTCAGTAGCAGTCCACAATGGTTATCGAATTTTATACCAATGATTTGAGTCCGTTTGGTAGGGGAGTGTGGATGACTTTGGAGGCCCTGGGATTGGAATACGAAAAGAAGATAACATGGCCTCTGCAAGGAGATACGAAAACCGACGGTTTCGCAGCGATAAATCCAGGACAGACTATCCCAGCGATAATAGATGGGTCATTCAAACTTGGGGAGAGGTGAGAAAATCTGTTTTCCTGAATTTGTATTCCAATTTTCGCTTTCTTCAGACGGGTTAAATCTAAGTTTAAAAGTGGCAAGCTAGACATGATACACGGAAGCGAACATCACCTGAGCGAACCTCTTGTGTGATTTAAATCGGATTGATATAGTTTACACATGTATATAAATAATGT
>ATSW01001322.1:0-22364 GCA_000444245.1 Botryllus schlosseri
TATAGGGAGCTTATTGTCACAATTTACAATATATTAGGAGAATCCTATGAAAATACGAAGAAATAGCGTGTTTTTGTGTTCGATATGTGGAAAAGAATAGATTTATGCTGCACAGTTTGTTCCGCCGATCTAAATGTGTTTTACATTTCTCACATCCTCATGATTTCAGTGCTAATTGTCTACTAATACGTATAATATAGGATGTTAGGATAAAATGTAATCCAGTTTGAATAAAATTTAGAAATAAGCAATGTATTTCATAATGCTGCTGCTCATGTGGGCAGAGCAAATCCACATTACATTGATCGAACGGGAGTAATTGAAGACGCAACGCGTGAAGACAAGACCGAAACCTTGATATTAGAGATGTCAATTTATAGCCTACACAGGCGAAATGCGGCGATTGTCATGTGTTGTTTAGCATCGATGTATTGGTGCATGTAATAACCCTAATAAATTCATGCTACCTTTGTAAATTTGAAATCAAATTCAATCAATTCAGCCGGCGGCAGACTGGCTACGCGCCTGCATGATAGTATCGTAATTTTATCACCGTATACAAGCGACAGGTAATTGGTGATATTGAACACTCGCGAGTCGACTCGTTTGTCAATTTTGACGTTTTATGATATCACCATGTAGTGACGTCATCGATCCCGCATAGGGGGGGATGGGGGAATTTGAGTATATTTTCAAGTTTGAGCAGCTGTCATTTTCATAGACAGTCAAATAAAAAGGTGGCTGGTTGATATTTGTTACATTGTATGGTTGAATTTTCGGTTGCAAATTAATTGAAGATTCAATTTGCTCGCAGTGGAAAAATATTGTGATTTTTTTTTTACAAATTCGTATACTCAATTTACCCCAATTTTGTGGGAAAATTGAGTATACTGTCTAAATTGTACTTGAAGCAAGCCTTATCCCCACGTTATACCCAAATGACCCATTGTATGGGAAAACTGAGTATATTTACATGTTTTTAAAAAAGAAACTGGAACAAGATCTCTTATTGTTGTTTAAAGAGAAACTTTTTTAGGAGGAACAGCAGAACGAAATAATTAGATGTCAAAGTTTACCTACTTGTTTGGATTCAAATCAAATTTGACAACCCCTCTTCTTTCTGAAATTGGTGCTTTCACTTTGAAAATTACTTCATTNAATGAAATGGAAAATATTCTCAACATGAAATTGATGTCATCAATGTTTCAGGGATAGGAAAATATGCAACCCGTTGGTTGAAAAAATTATGTTCNAATGTTTCACCGCCACCCANCATATTTTCCACCTGCCCCAGAAACTNTGTCTGTCTGTANTGTATAACGAGCCAATCNAACTCGTTGATATNCTTCCTCTTTCTGAANTGTTTCAAATTCNCCAAGTCCATCTCAGAACTGTACTTAGAGTGGCCACTTCCTCCTCATAATCGTCACTGACCACAACTTCATTGCTCTTGCGTTTTAGCTTTCATACATTCTCCTCATCNTAAAGTCTGGTCATGCTTTCTTCTGATGTCAGCACCTCACCAGTTATGGCCTGATCAAGTGAACATGCCTTCTTTTGGCATTATGACTAGCTAAATAATTTCTTGATTCTCTTTTCATTATTTGTGAGACTACTGTGTAGTAATTGCCNGAGTCAAACTTNTCATCTAGTCACTTTCTTCGACCGATTCTTGCTCTTGTGGCTACNATTTTCTGTGTTGCTCTAATTAACTTTGTTATGAGTGCTTCATAGGGAATCCCAGACTCTATTATAACAGCTCTTTCCTGTCTTACTTTCTTTGATGGCCTGATCNAATNCATGTGGTGCATATTTNGGNGTTCGCTTCNTCTNATAATACCTGAGCATGTCTGTTANTGTTTTANCTCTCTANTTGTGTAACAAAATCAGAATAACAAGATTNAAAAGNGTATCTACAACCTCTCTGATGANAGTGCAACAAAAAAAGTTNTCATTTAGTAGTATACTCAATTTAACCCACCCCTAATTTATACTNTNCCCGAATCACCCCNAAAAAATATTCTTCAAATTAAAACTTACTCTTACCACCATCGACAAAATGCATTGNNATACCTTGTAGNATGATCANCTATCACAAACTTAAGCAATATTTGNATATGCAACAACCATTTTTATGCTGTCTGCAAAGAAGTTGAAAAGTGGTGTCAAAAATGAAAAAAAAATTCACAAACTTTCAATTNCACGTGGNAGCTATAATCGGCCTTTGATANAAATGGTTATTAGTCTTATCTAGAGCTTACATAGTGAGCTAATGAATNNATGCAGAACTGCGNAATTTAAAGCAGATATGTTGAGAAAGCAAAAGTTTTTGTCNAATGTACTCAAATTNCCNTACCTACTCAAGTTCCCCNACCCCCCCNATTCAATTCAATTTATTGCTAAAAATTTTATCATTTCAATACTCCACAGGACTGCGATACAATGAAAGATATGAAGGTGTCGAAACGACTTGGAGTAGTCTTCGAAATCAGACACCCACCTGGCCTAGGCGATTTAAATAAAGCACAATGGGCTTATAGATAACAATCGGCGGTGGCATGTAGGCCTACTCTCTCGGATGATTGATGCAATAAAATTTATTTGATGCCCTGAATTGTCCCCTACAGGGGATATTTCGGGTTCATATAATTACACTGCTTCAATGGATTGCATTTCGTGCTACCATCTCGACACCATGACAATAGCAAAGGCTACTATCGCATGCGCTAACTCTACACTCGTTGAAGNTNTCTGATCTAGAGTTCTAAACCGCCGGTCAGCAGCACCTTCTGTGACAGTCCGCCAGNCATATTACAGTTTTATATCTGAACTGNTGAATGCTCGGTGTTGAAACCTTGTTCATTATTNNGTTAAAGAAATAAAACATTATNTTAAGCCGATTTNGATCCTCACCATTNTAATAATTTGCAGCATTGTGACATAAAATAAAGTAGCCTACATTGGCTACTTAGGACTCAATCGTAAAGTTGANTATTCGTCAGCCAAAATACCATATCAATGATTTTGATACTCCGTTCGAGAAATGCAAGCTATAAACCGGTAGGTCTNTAGGTTTTTTGCCAAGTGANCGCNTACTGTGGTGTGTCGATGTTACAGGGTTAGGTCATNAGAGGGTAGGTGCCCGGTTAGGTCACGATAATAACTTCTATNGCCCTTTCATTCTTTCGATAACTGAAAAGCTATAGAGAACGTTAGATTTGCTTGGGGGTCAGCTGTAGANAAATGTGGGANNTCTTGATATTTANCGCGAGAAAAAAGTTTGAACATACCGGTTTATAATACACATCCGATGACGTGACGGTGATGAAATCCTGTAAGGCGCTTATGTAACACGCTTGCTAGACTGAAGGGACCGCATTTGGTTCAAAATAATCAATTTTAAATTTGGTCGGATCAAATTTTAGAAAAAAATGACTCTTTCATAACGCTGCATACTTTTGTCGTAGTTGNATTTAGAGTTTATCATGATTNTTGCAGGTCCACTGGTTCGCCTAGTAATTTTTTTAGTTGTTTTACTGGTCCCGTGATCAGGATGCTATGAAAGGTTCAGAATCACCGCTCTCTATTTGTGCTAGTGGGGATGACCGTCACATTATCAGAATATGCTATTTTGACCAACAGAATTTCACCCTCTGATAACGCAGAGTTTTCCTCCCTTGCCCATGTGCAGGATCCTGTAATTCAGTGCTGTCACAGCTATCATCTTACCAGTGCTTAGGCCAATATAGGTGTCCTGACAGGTCGAATGGAATAACGCTTATTGAAGCATTTTGAAATGCTGACATTGATTTCAGTTTTAAGATATAGCCTATATTGTTGTTGTTATACCAAATAAGCTATTATTCTGTGCCAGACATCAATATTCCTCACTGGCTGAAACGTCTTGGCGATGCCAACTGCATTCCATCGAGGTAATATCAGCAATATGAATGGGCAATTGGGCATATTCTTTTGAAGTGAAAGAGCTCAGACATTGCCATGACCAAGACGCTAAGAAAGCGGCTTAGGGCTTCCCCACCAGATCAAGCAAAGTTGCGACGTGATACTCTTACAGCTGGTAGTGTCTCACTAGCACCAATATAGATCCCTCAGTCGCCAAAAGGCTCTGTCAGTGTCAGGTATTGTGCTCAGCTTGCAGATGAAATTGATGATTATGATTCTTTGTGTTGTACGTGTATTTTTTTAACAAAATATTATATATATTTATGGTAACTGCCTATCGCCCACGTTAGAGAGCACAGCGTTGTACTGACATAAAGTTTTAACAACTTGATTGCAAAACGGTGTGGCCTCTTTTGTCTCGTTATTGCATTCTTACAGGCCTCGGCCTCCATGAACTTTGAAAAAAAAGTGGCCCGCGAGCCATTTTTAGTTGGTGACCACTGTTGTAGAAGCAGAAGTTCTGGACGATAACTTTTTAGTCAGTGTCGATGTAGAATACTTGTTAACATGGGTCTTGCATCAATAGAATATTTGCATGCCTCTTTGATGTAAAATGTTGACTTATCATAATAGCGCTGGCATTCTTTGACTTCCGTACATAAGCAATAAGCATTTATAGTTTGTTATTCACCACTAATCCCTACTTGCAAGCTTACCAATGACACTGTTGCAATATCCAGCAAAAAATTTACCTAGCGTGACTATTGTGCAATATTATTAGCAGAAAGGAGTGTTGGAAAATGTTATTTATAGAATGTAGGCTAGTGTAGGCAAACACAGCAAATCATGGGAACTGCTTATTTCAAAAGTGTTTGTATTTAAGACTGACTAGACTAGTGCCTAAAATTTATATAGCCTATTTAATGTTGATGTCATCATCAGTTCTCCACTAGTAAATTCATGACCACCATTCCAAGCGATGTAAAATATGCCTATTTCTTGGTCATGGTCATAATATAGTCATCCAATACACACTATTTGGTAATCAACTGCAACTCATGTGCAGATCTACTTTTTGGTTAGCCTTCTAGTACCTAGTACAAGTAGTTTGACACCAAATTACACACTTGAAATGGTTTATTATTAGCATTACTTACTGTTACGGTATCATAAAATTTGATTTTGGCATGAAATTTAAAATGTATATATGGAAATGGATTATTGAAACTTGCAATGGATTTTATTCATGGTGTGAACTTTGACCTACGAAAATGTATTTATGGTTAGAATATGAAGCTCTGGTACTTTACAGCCCTGGGCGGGACGTGAAAGCATCTGGAGGGGGTGCGAAGCTGCTGTAAACTGAAACACCAGAATATGGTGATGCTCTGTGTTTTGTCCGATTTCCATATTTGCGAATCCTCATCAGCATTCCTGATAATCTTCCATTCCATCTAACTATCTTTTGGGATTGCTATCATTCTGGTTGGATTTTGTGATATGACGATAAGGGGGACGCAAAGTTTTTCACCAGCATAAAGGGGGCGTGTCTAAAAAACTTTGGAACTACTGCTCTACCTACAGCATTTGCATTAGAAAATCTTCAATTTCAGTCAACACACTCTAGTTTCATCTGTAGGCTTGCTGGTGTCAGTATCAGAAAACACACAGCTGTCTCGTTCACTGTTTCAATGTCAAAATCGGTGTAGCCTTAAGCCTACTATCTTTTCATCGTATTTAATCACACAGGGAAAGTCAGAAGTTGTGTCTAGAAAACATTAAATGTGCCAGGGCTCCATCGTTACTTCCTACTACTAGCACAGTGATACATATCAGTCCCAACACAGCAGTGGCAGCTGCTGACTGGTATTTCCATCTACAGGAAATCACCTGATTTAGCATTACCTCATAAAATTCTATTTTTCTGTCTCTTGAAAAATCCCAAGGCGTGGGCTCTCTCTTGGGAGTTCCACCAGAATTTACCATGCCATGTTTCTCTTGACAATTTTTATTTACTTTTCTGTAAGTATAAACTATAATGAAGTGGCACTGTTTAGAGATGAAATTGACTAGTTTACCCATCCTGCTGTGTAATCATTAATACCTCTCTTGTTATGATAGAGGTCTTATAGATCACTAATATGTTCTTAAACCATGTTTTTCAAGGCAAAAGAATGGATTTTGATTCAAATATTCCATATTTGAAGAGCTTTTTGAGGTACAGTTTATTTAATGTACTATTGAATAGTATATTCATATTGAAATGAACCTGAATATTTTATGCTGACACTCGTTAGGGGTAATCCTCAGAAACTAGTAGAGAATTGGAAAAAACATTGTTTATCATTGTGTAACTTTCTATTATGTGACTTTCCAATCCTTCACTAGTTGCTGACGATTGCCCCTGACGAGTGTCAGTCGAAAATATTCGGGTTCATTTCAATATCACTATGCTATTCAATATTGTGGAATGAACATATGGTTAAGGTTTGGACATAAGCAATCAACTGTGCAATCTTTGGTTGCCTGAGGCAGCAGTGTCCATCTATTTTTATGACCCCATAGTGCAGTGGTTTGGTTGAAAAATGGGAGGTTTAGGTGGCTTTAACTTGTGTCTAGCTGGGCCACTTCCATTTTTGTCTACTCACAGTTACTAACTTGCAAAATGGCTCATATCTATCCAGTCTGCAACACGGTATTTGACATAAGATCTGCAGAAGCACTTGTAGGCTACTAATGCGTATTTTTATAATCATTCCTTTTTTGCCTCTCGCTATGTTTTACTTGTAAGCTAATGTATTTTTCATTTCTTTCACCATTTTAATGTAACATTTTCGTGACTTGAAAGACGTTCACGTTGGAATTCACGTATTGATCGAAAAGAGCGCAATTCACCAACAGCATTCTTCATCATAACTAATGACTAGGTATACTTTAGGAGTGGTAGTTCTTCCTACTACTTCCATTCCACGTTATCAACGTCGCTGACCCCACACGAGTTGTTAGCTTCCCAAGGCTAACCTTTGCGCAGTTTTGAACAAACGTATCGTAATTTGACTACAATGTGTCTAATTATATTTTTCGCTTTGCCTGCAATATTCCATCGCTGGCGTCGTATTAATTATAGCGCAAGGGGATGTTCAAGGCCTGGATAAACGGTACTTTGTTCGATCATTATTGCAATTAAATTTGTAAATTATAGGGTACCCTGTAGCTTTACTTCGGTGTATTACTGGTTTTTGCTCGCTGGTTATGATATGGTAATCGACATCACCTTTTTAGCAAATGCGGTCATATATCCCGACATTTGTTTTGCGTTTCATAAATTTGCAAGCAATGCGGCTTGATGACGTTATTTACAATACGTGGAATGTCACCGAAACATTTCATATCTGCCACGCTGTGTCACTTGACCGATTGCTGACACTGCTAAAAATATATTTGCGAGCCTGATGGATTCCCGTTTTCCGTTGCTAGAAGTAGAATATCCTTCAGATTCAATCCGTATCTTGCCTAGTTCATTACAGGGCCAAAATCAATGTAAGCGGTATTGATACGGCTAATAACGAACGCGCAGTTGCCGGTAAATGGGTCGAGGACCTCGATATATTTGATCACTCTGGTGATACAGGATGTAAGCTGTGCTTCACAATAATCTGAGCCGATATGGCTTTTTTGGCGCCGTGGTGACGAGTTTTTCATGAAACTCTGCGGTTATTTATGTTAGAATGTGCGGAAATAACGCCTTTATATACTAGGAAAGTACAGTGCCGGTAAAGAAAATGATAGGGCTACTAATGCTTGCCGATAGCGCAGATGACGCTCTGTGACTTTACGCGCCGAAACCAGTATTTCTTGCAGCCTTCTGAGGAATAACAATTGAATACTTATTGAGCTGTTGCATTGTATACTTGACAAAATTAGCGCCAAGGAATATCACTCGCTTATGTGAAAGTTTTTGCTCAAGCGACCATGTAAGTTTGATGACCTGATTTCATCGAAGCGCTAGAAGTAGATGTTCGCTAACACGGGTGTTGACCTTTTTTAGTCAGCTACAACTAATGAGTCATTTGTCGATTTTTTGAATTAAATTAAAACACAGCAAGTTTGACTTTCGAAGCGTCTTTCGTTTTATACCTACGCCGTCTTCACTTAGTTTTGCCTTCATGGGTAAATAGGTTGTGCGTTTCAGATATCATTGATATTGTCCTTGTCTTCCGATATTTGAATATCGTGATTGTACTGCGTATTGGATTTGAAAAGGCTGCGCGAGAAATTTATGGTCGCTGCAGTCTTATCAAAATAGTCATAGCATTGGTATTGCAGTGCCCGATACTAGCTGTGGCCATGCTGCTTGTCTAGCGTGTACTATATCTGTCGACTGGCGTTGCCTAGTAAGATGGGTGGTTTTTCTATTTGGACTCTGATAGCAAGGATTTGGATTTCAGATTCTAGCGAAATGGGATTGAAAGGGTTCAAGTACAGACGGAAAGATTAATTCAATACAAAATATTTCGCACCAATCCATAGCAGGATTTAGATTTTAAAACATTGAATTCGCTCGCCTCTGTTAATAATAGCGCCAAGCTATCTATATGTTCGTGACTTTCTTCCATATATCCTGATTTGTGATGTCGACTGTTATGGGTTATTTTTAGAACCCGCAGCTGATACCTCAGTATTAGGTCCGGTGCACTCGATAGCTGGTAGATAATTACAAAGTTGAAAGTTTAGGCGCGCGCCCATAGGCTTCATTTTCCCCAAACTGCCTTATGTGCAATTGTGCACTGGTGCACTGATTGTATTGCGCTGCAACCTTCGGTGTTTGTTCTCGGACCATTTTTGCTTACTGCCCGCCATCTCAAAGGTAGTACGTCATCATTTTTCTGGATTTGAACTCGTTTCGCCGCGTGGCCAATGCGTAGCGCTTAATCAGTCCCGTTCCTCGATAGGCTTTGGCCAAATGTTTGTCGCCCTGTGGCACGGTGCGTTGTTTGTTACTTAGAAAATCGCAATGCCCATGCGATGGAAACTGCGTCCCGATTTTATGCAGTAAAATGCAAGTCAGCGAAGGAGTTGTGGAGCCGCGTCATGCGAAATTACGGTAGTAAATACGCGCCTGCTAGATTTTGCTTTTCGCAACTGCCGCCTACAGATGAAGTATCTAATTCACTGGTGGCTACCGACCGGAGTAACTTCGACTTAGCGATTTAGGGTGACATCACAGTTTTCTCTGTCTTACGTGTATGCCTTGATTGCGCGTTCATTTTTCTCTAGTTTGAATTCGCTACAATGATCTATTTTTTCATTTTGTCTTGCGCAAATTAAAATAAGGGAGATTTCGCGATGAAACCGCTGTGAATAGATTAGATGTGGCCACGCAACGACGACTGCGCACATTTTTAATCTTCTTTTGAAACCGGCTTTGAGTTCCGTACTCCGTATTACTCTGGATTGGCATATTGCGAATGTGGATCCAGTTCAACTAAATTGCGTATTTTCGTGTTCCCATTTTCGGCGAATAGTGATGGTCGCCATTCTGTTTTCCAGCTCGTTAGCAATGTTGATACTGTTTTTAGAAATGGAAACTCCTCATGCTTCAGCCCCGTAATACGCTGCCAAATTAGTAAAAGCAGCGTTTTTAAAAAGGAGGTTTGTGAGTTCCGTGATCCTAATTTCACGTAACATCAAATTTTTTTTCACCGTGAAAAGTTTTGGTCATAGATTCGCATGCATGCTATTTTAGTCGCCACTGTCGCTTATAGGTTTGGTTTAGTCTGTGCATTTTTTCGGTCGCTCTGGAATTCCTATCAGATTACTAAATCCTGATCCTGCACATCTCGTCTGTGTGTTTCGTAAGAACATGGGACCAACCGATCTTGTAATGAATGATAACTTGTTATGACTGACTAGACCGGAATTTCTATACCGTTCGTAAAACCTAATGAGAAATACATTCATATCGAGTTCCGTGGGTTCACGAACACATGGTGTTTGAGAAATAACTTTCGCTATATTTGTGCAGTAATTCCATTATAAATAACTGTGTATTCCTGTCAGCACTTTTTTTTGATCTAATAATCCAAAATATTATGACATAACGCTTATATAACGACACGGAAAGACGGGAGTTGTACCGGGAACCAAGTTTGGTCGGGAATGTATGCAACATATTTTTGCGTACGCGCCGGCTATATTAAGCATCTAATTACATATTTTTCGCGTGACGTAGCATCTATATGAAACGTGCGGTATCAGGCGTGTTTCTATTTTTGGACAGTCTTCTATAGGATGTATTTCAAGCGTGTCCTTACTCGTTACTAGTACATTGGTTCTTATCATAGTATCGACGCTATGTAGGTTACCTTTGTTGTATCAGGATCTTTTTATGTGCATGGATATAATTTGAGGGGCGGGTAACTTTGGTACGACGCGGTTCAGAACAATGTGATTTATACGGTCCGATGGTGTGATTAAGAATTCTCGTGTGCTGCAAAGCGAAAAAAGGGCACGTACACCGCTAAAAGTTCGAGTCTTTCATTAGTCCCTGTGATGGGTTGTGATTTTTTCTGATATCTACCACGTATGGTTTGTTGTGTTTAGCGATACTTTCCTGTTTAGAAATCAGCGTGACTAGCGCGCGTAAAAATCACTCCGTGACTAAGGTCCTGTGACGCTTTCCGCAGGGAGGCGGCTACCAATTTCGCTCTGGTAATGTATGATTCTTGGCGTGTTTTTTTGAGCCCAGTGTAAATACGGCTGTGTTTTTTACGGGCCTCCTCGAGCCTTTAACCCGTATATATATTACGCGTTTTTTGCTTTGTTTCTTTACGAGCACGCAGCTCTTAGTGGGAGTTAATGGGTTATATCGAGGTTGTGTTTAGACTGCGCCGTTTTTGCTGTGTGTTATATATCGCAAACTATCATAACTCTCATATTACGGCGCTGCGTCGCGTTTGAGTCAGCAGGGCGATCGTCTTTGATGAGACTGCGTCTTGTCGAAGGTCGATTCGGGTATTAGTGGAAGGGCTGTGTCTCTTGCCGGTTGCTTTGCGATCCCAAGGGATAGATAGAAGCGGTGAATTATTCGTAATGCAATTTCCCTTTAAAAAAACCAGTAGAACACTCTGTTGCCAGACTTGCTGTCGCCTGTCCTGTGGTTATTTTTCATCCTCGATTAGAGTGCGTGCGACGTAAGCGCGTTCAGTACAGTATCTAAACGCTTTGGAAGCTTGCAATCGACATTGTTTGCTTCACATATGTTTCTGTATCACTTCCGCGGAAGATGAGCGAGATGGCAGCGTAGCTAATTGCAGTTTACCCGCGGAATATTTGCACCGCAGGTCAAATACTGTTATGATGTTGTATGCTAGTATGCATGTGCACTGTGCAGTGCTTATAGCTCTTGACAATCAGCAGCTTTTACGCTATGTGCCTAGAATGAGTGTGTGTAGCGCACCAACGATCCTATTGTATATGCTTGCATGTACCAGCACCTCGCTTCGAGTTTTAATGGGTGTTTTAGCGTGACTCATGAAGGCTGTTAAAAAGCATAGCTATTGGAAGCTATCAATTAATACCGGTTTGCCTGGTGAGATGATGCTAAGTACCGAACCCGATTCATTCATTCGTATTGTCCATCCCTGTTACATTGTCAAGTTGTGATAAGTTGGGTCGCTTCATAATAATTCAATTGCTATGTACGATCCCTTCATCGTATGTCATTTTTAGCACACCACTAGCGCATGACGGTCGCGGTTTATTTTGCAAATAGTCGTATTTGCATACGACTAATTTAAGGACCTTGATATAGTCACAGTGTCGTTATTGCCTACGTTCACGTCTAGTTCCAAAGGGGATTCTTGTTCATGACAAAGAATAGACATTATTGCATCTAGCGTCGTAAGATCACTGTGTCATGGAAATGAATACTAAGGTAGCTTGTCGTCACATGAGTGCCGAGTCTATTTACATTTTTTTAGGATCATGACTGACTGTTATGTAATTTCTGCCGGAAACGCGTGGATTATTGTGCGGATTTGTACACGGTGGCTCGTAGCCTTGTACCGTTGTATCTTAGAATGACCAACGTTGACAAGGGCCGTTGGACAATTATGAATTTCAGCTGTATTGTTTTTTAATGTTTCGATTTCTCCATACTCTCGGTCGTGTTCTGCGTGCAATAACTCCCGCGTCATCACATTATCAGACTCCCGTACGCGGTATCGATTTTCGTAATTTCCAAGGTCAGCAGTTTGAAACTCTGCGCGATGCAGATGGATAGCCGCTCTAAAATTTATGAGGCCAACTCGCAGCTCACCAGCTGACTTTGAAGCGCCGGCGAGGGAAAAGTCGTAAATAGAGCCAGCTCGGCTAAAGCTATGCGACACAACATTTTCCAGGACGGGTTATGTTTTAACGACATGCTTTGCTATTTTAGAATCCGTTATTGTAATGTACAATCGTGGCAGGTGTTTCTAATTTAGTCTACGCCAACACGCGGGACTGCTACAAGGATATGCGATATACGTGACTGCGCCGCTATGAGTAGGAACGAATATTTTTACCCGCGGATATCGGAGCAATTAGAACGTTGCTTGTTCAAGTCTCCGCTGTCGCGAAACAAAGCAAGCCAGGAATTTTTAGCATCGCTCAAAAATTTGGCGGCTAGGACTCCCGAGTTGGCGGACAGCGCGCAGCCAAATTCGAGCGCCTCAACTCAGTCTCCCCCGTCTTACGTGTTCGGCGGTAATGACTTCGCAACCTCGTCCCGTTCTGGCGGATCATTCAATCCTGCGAACTCCACAAATCATGTCTGCAGGGTGTGCGCCAAGGTTTTCAGGGCTAGCAGCCTGTTAGACATTCACATGCGCGTGCACGTCGGCGCTAAACCGTTCGGGTGCCCAATTTGCGGGCACAGAGCCACGCAGAAAGGCAACTTGAAGTTACACATGAAAAAGCACCACGGCGCAGACTTACCGCCGCACATAGACCTTGTGCCGGACAGCGGTATTTGGGGTCATCACCAGGAAAACGTAACGACTCCGTCTGGGCTCATGGCGGACGCTGACGGCAAGCGTAAGCAAGTGGCGCAGGCCGTTAGCTCTCTGCTCAACGAGGAAGTAGTTGAACTCATTAAGAAATATCAGAACGATGTAGGCCAGGCCGCGACGGGTACCATTACAGAGAGCCTCGAAGACTTTATCCGTATTGCGCATGATAAAAAAGAAGAAGAAGCCGGAACGATTAGGCGGTCGAATGGCGACAAGAAACAGAATCAGACTGTTGCATTTTCCGTGAGATTTCACCCGTATTCCGCGGCTAACCGTAAAGGTGCGCGAGGCGAGCTTGAACGCGCCAATGTCAAGTCATTCCCCGATTCTTTTTGCGTGATATGCGGAAAGCACTGTGCCGCCGGAGACGGCGCGCTTACGAGATTCGCGAAATCGCCCGAGATCGCTTTGTGCGACGCGTGTCTGTCGAAACGCAAAGTCAAATCGTTGAAAGCCAGCTCTTTTCGCGCTAACTCTGTTAAAAACGACAGTCCGTATCAGCGCCAGTCTCTCCGCCAACCTGACAACTTTTCAAATCGCCGTATCGAGGCGAAAGCCAGTTCTTGCCTTTCCGAAAAGGAAAATTTCCTTTCCCTACTTAACTTAACCGCGGCCAGACCTGCAAATCGAGATAACGGTTGCATAACCGAGCGTCGCGACATTAAAACCGAAACGGCAGAAACCGAGCTACTTTCTAACGGTGGATATAAAGTCACAGAACAGGAGTCGCGAGTCGAGAGTAAGCGGGAAAGTATTACATCCGAAGTATCTGCTGCTGTACAGAGAAAAGCAAGCGGCAACGTACTCGACGCCTTGCGTAAGAGTGTCATGAGCACTATCGATCACAAAAACGCCATGGATCCCCCATCCGACACGTTTACCTACCGCAACCCGGCTATGCAAAACCTCGCCAAAATCGGGCAAATAGTACCCGACAAGCCGCCCGCCGATACTCGCAAGCCAAAACAAGCGAAACCAGCGGGCCAAGGCGACCTGCAATGCCCCTACTGCCCCAAAGTGTTCAAATACAGAAGCGTGCTGGAAATCCACCTGCGTTCGCACACCGGCGAACGGCCCTACAAATGCCCGCACTGTGACTACGCCGGCACGCAACACAACTGCCTAAAACTGCACCTGCAACGGCACCACCCAGCTAAAGACCTCGTCAGTCGCGCCGAGCTAGCCGCCGCGGAACCGCACGATTACGGTAACCGCGGCAACGGTCCGTATCCCGTGAATTGCCCGGTGTGTGGACGCATGTCGCCCTCTCTCGGCTACCTCAAGATTCACATGCGATGCCACAAGAACAGCCTGGACCACGTTTGCCACATCTGCGGCCGCGGGTTCAAAGAGTACTGGTACTTGAGCACGCATTTGAGGACGCACGAACGCGACGGCCACCACTTTGGCCCGTATTTCAAGCCTGGTGCCTTTCGGGCTTTCGAGGGCTATGATACGCCGAACTTGCCCGATTCCAAGCCGTCTTACAACTATGCGGCGGACTCTTTTCGAAATTACATCGCAGCCAACGCGCATAATAACAGCGATTCGTCGATTCGCGTTAAGAAAGAATATCCATCGCTGTCTCAAACGTCAAGTGCCGGTAATCCGTCTTCGCATAGCTTTGTCAAAGATGTGACGAAGACTGCAAGTTTGGTGGCTTCCGGCTCGCGCCGCCGCAAACCGGTTCACCCGTCTCGCGTGGTGTCGTCGGTACATGTGGCGAATGAATCATCTCCCGGGATAGCTTCGAAAAGCGTAGAGGTACGATACGGTCCCACTATCTGCATGTATTTGGGTATTGAGTTACCTCTGATTTTTTACCTTGCATTTTTTTGTTTGCAGGCCAAAACGTCGGATTCATTCGTAGCAATTGCGTCAGGTACGTGTCCGAATGTATATAATACCGTAGGTCAGGGGTTCTCAACTTTCCTTGCGTAACGGGCCGCATTTTAACAACAAAGAGCGCTGCGGGCCGCAGAACATTATTACCGTATATTTGTGGACTATACTATTATATTTAGGCTAATATAGCCTATTTACCAGTCGTCTATGGGCATATAGTTTGTATGCATTCTACAGCATAATGGACAGCAATCGTAAGCTTTCAGTTGCAGTTTCCAGAGAGATTGTGTCATCTTCCGACGGAACAAGTAAATCCCTTCATGAAGCGTGCATTGCATTCGTTCCCAAGTAGGTGTGTGCACCTTCAAACCCTTGCACCAGAGAACTGAACCCTCTGTTTCAATGCGTGAGCGAGCAAGTATAAAACTACGGTTACTTTTTCTTTACAGAGGCCATTGTCACTTTGGGCTCTCAGTGATATGAGAAGAAGTCTCATGTCCGGGGCAAACCAATCAACCATTCTCCTTTCCTTCCATGACTGATGCCCCGCACCAATAGTTACAGAAGTCAGCTTTGTTAAGTTGTTGATGTTGTTTGCTAGTCCCCTCTCCCCACGTTTGCCCAGCCAGCATTACGTCTACAAATATATCCACTCTGATAGACTACCCCAATACAATTAGCGTTGCAATGTCCGTAGATTTTGTCCAATGCTAGGTTAAAGTAGTCTAAGGGGCAACGTGTTTCAAAACATGCGACAAAAGATTAACTGACATTGCTGTTACTCTTATTGTCACGGTTGAATCAGACAACTGCAGTTTCGAAATTTGTTAGGTGAAGTTGTCCATGCTGCTAAATTCCGGAAACAGCAGAGATTCGCACAGTATAGTAACGTTTTGTTGGCGAAACACCTTTTCTAACAAATTTCATGGGTTTAGCGATAGACCAAGCAATTTTTACGTCGTCGGCAATCTCAACAATGCCTCAAAATATGGATTGCTTAGCCTGAGACCTAGCTAGCAACGCTTTTCTCTAAGATCAGGTGATATAACTCGAGATGGAACTGTCCGCGAAGACCTATTCAGAACAATAAGAATCCAAACTCAACCATATATCAAGAAACCAGAAAACATTGGAGAATGAGAATAAATCAAACGAAACAGAGACAGAGCGATAAGAGAGCTTTAGTAGGTAAATTGATACCGTATGCAACAATATTGTGCCGGTAGTAATTGCGATCATATTGAAAGATCTCGCGGGCCACAGAAAAAGCGTCTGCGGGCCGCATGCGGCCCACGGGCCGCGGGTTGAGAACCCCTGCCGTAGGTCGTCAGCAACGATGTACTTCTACTTTTTTGAAGTACTCCAATAGTATTTTGCCCACTTGTGTTTCGCAAGTGGTTGTGATTAAACTAGTTTTACGTCTACCTGAATAATATTAGGCTAACTGCCTGCCTTTTACATTCCAGCAAGTAAAACGTACTTTGGGGATGAGTTAGCGTAATAAGCGCCATGTGTAATAGACATCACATTAACTGCCTAATGTATTTTCGAATATTTTACCTGTTTGTAGCGTCATTTCTCATTTTGCGTTAGTCGAACAGATGCGTCTTGCGATTTGGGAAGTAGGCATATCACCGATTAACTGCCAAAATTATGCGAACAACTCGCCCAAACGTACTTTTCTAAACTTGTTACTTGTGTACTTTGTAGACCTTTCATTTATTACTTTCACTTGAAGTTTTTGAATCAAGCCCAAATCCAAGCTTTGAATCAAAGTCCAGCTTCAACTCGAGCGTCAATCGGCCAAAACTTTTGAACCGGAATTTTTCGAATCTATATCTGAATACGTGCTTACTATCATTCCGTTATATCAATCAGTTACTTAAATTGGACGATTAGCGCGTGTGGGTTCAGTAATGCCTATTTCCTTAGCTGGTCGTTGGAGAAATATTGTACTTTTTACGCAAGATCTATTCGATTTATACTACCACTCTTTTAGGAGTATATGCGTCAGTCGTTCCGAAATTTGAAGCTGTGGTGTGCGTGAATTTGTAATCAACTCAACTGAAGCCGAAAATTCTGTCCCGATTTAGATTGCATATTCCAGTGAAGCAGGATTATAATGCGGACATGAGAATTTGAATGCGTTCTCGGTATCGTGAATGATACGAAACGAGTTCCTTTTGATTTGAAGTAAAAGTTGGAGCGGTCTGAAAATATGATTCCGGCCATTTCTGTTCTGTCTAGCCATGTATAAGAAAATATCACCGTGGTACTTCTATTCCCGAGTGAGTGCCAGCCTACACACCAAATTTGGTTCAATTCCAACCAGTAGCCGCATTGCTACAGGAGAAGAAAGTTTCTATTTATTACATAAAAATAAATAACGAAAAATTCGNAAATTTTCTGTTCACCCCATGAAAGTGTTAGGNTGTCTATAGAAACGNTGNTCACCAAATTTGGTTCAATTCCAACCAGTGGAAGCGGAGTTNTTGCCGTCGAAAAATTTGGATTATAAATGAATAAAATANTATTTACGGTGACCNATTCTTTNNTTATTTATTATAGTNGTGCNCACCGTAAATACTATTTTATTCAAATCCAAATTTTTCGACGGCAATAACTCCGCTTCCACTGGTTGGAATTGAACCAAATTTGGTNNGNATNGNTTNAATTAGGTAACCTAATAATTTATCAAGTAGCCAGTACGATTTGAGAATAAAAGTCATTTTTGAAGACCCTTAATGCTCATATACCAATAATCTTCCACAACCATCATATCGAGCCACATAGTCTACAAAGCAGTACTTCCCTCCCTTCCGACCCTCCTATAGATTGGGTAAGCAGATTATCAAAAATACATAAAAGGGTCAGCACCTTCTCCCATACCTACTCACGGCGTTTCGAGAAGCTGGATACTAAAAAAGGTCAGCGCCTTCGCACGCTGAAATTAGGTAAACAATGCTCATCCACGGCTTTAGAGTATTCTATTGCAATTACGAAAGTCGTCGAGGTTGTGTACTTGCTAATTTGATATGACTGTAATCTTAAACTATCGATGTATTGGTCGCGCAATGTGTAGTCACAAGTCTCATACATACATCGATGACTACTTAACATCAAGTATCCGACTGTGCGTCATTTTATGTGACAAAAGTTGCACGCGGAAAACATGATGTCAGCAATTTTCCGGCAGTGGATTGAGAGGAAATTTTAAAGTGATGTCGCCAAATTGTAGGGTAATTCTCCGGGCTTTTAAAATGATCTCCTAATTATGCGGGAAGCAAAAGTATAATCACAGCTGGCGTGTGTTAAAACTTTTTTTTTGTTCTTTTGAATTTTTGTTTCTCTGACGTCAATTTACGATGAATGCCAACATAATGTCGCCTAGCTAATATCATGTGATATTTGCGGGTCATTTTTCCAGTCATTACGAAATGGTGTTCTCAAGGTTCATATATCACGAATTCCCTAACATGAGGTGCGCCGGTGGCTAATCCTGTCGACTTAACGTCGCGGAGCAGGTGGAATTGATCGGATATGAGCCTAGATTTGTATTTTAATTGAACAATATGATCACATTGAAATAAACCCGCATATTTTCAATTCAATATTTTCAATCAATAAAATATTCAATTGTATTTTAAAGTTGTGTACTCCACGTGTCTCTCCAAATATCAAAAATTGGGTATACGAAATGAATTCAGGATTTGAATTTCAATCCGAAATCCTTAAGCAGATACAGATTCAGAAAGAGTATATTCGCTTATCACCAGTATTGATACAGCTGTGTACAACCGAATTCACCTCTCGACGGCATGAGTATCTTTGCATAAATAATGTACCAACGCATTTGGTACATTATGAGATAACACTGTTACGTTTCTCACGCGACCAATGACCATCCAGTCAACGCAGTCGTCAAGCCTACCAGCTAGGTTGACCATTGACCATCGTTCGTTGACTTTCCTGCGACTGGTGGGCGTTGGCTATAATCGATGGGCGTGGTCAGTAAACAGGATTGTTGATAATATCCGGTAGCAATTAGTTGTTCCAGTGTTGTTCAAAAATATCTCCTATTTCTTGCATTGTTAGTCATACTGCATCAGCATCTGGTTTTAGAAATGTAAGGACTACGTTTTTGGAAGATCCGTTTAGGTTCTATTAAATTCGAATGCGAATTCCGAATATTCCCCATTTACACCACACACGGGTCGTGTTCCTAATTGCTCCAAGTCAACCATTAAAACCTACATTTACACGCCTAGGTCAATGGAAATCAACGCATTCAGTGTAATTACAAAAGAGAGACTTATCACGTTTCAAATTCGGAATCCCGTTCGCTTTCGGCCGGTATTTTGGAGAAGGCTTGTACGAATCTAGCCGGTTTCCTGAAGACCGGTCGGACATATGTCCGGTTAAAATACTAAAGATATATACATTTGCACTTTTAGACGGCACGGACTACACTCTCAGCGTAGTTGCAGTGTTTAATCTCACAGTGTACCACTTTTTGTGTCCGCGACGCCATGTGCAGTGGTATTAAAACCTGCTAGAGTGCGTTTCAAGCCTTCTTGTTTCTACGACAATCCGTGGTACAGAAGTACGCGGAAGAACAACTTCGTATTGTAAATGGATTCAATGTTCGTATTGAAAAAAAACGAATACTTTCGGCTGACACTCGTCAAGGGGTAATCGTCAGCAACTAGTAGAGAATTGGAAAGAAAATTGTTCTCTGCTAGTTGCTGACAATCACCCCTGCCTAGTGTTAACCGAAAATATTCCGGCTTGATTCACTATGAATATCCATTCCATTGTATATTTAAGTTCTGTACCACCGGGACTGTCGTTGAACTCGTTCACTAAGGGATTTTCGACTGACTCTGATCAGTAACGACCGTTGGTATTTGTCAGTACTTGGAGGACTTGCCGTAACTAACCCAACCCGAACACCAGCCATAGTCGTGCTCGGTATTGAAATGACTTTTTTCGTTGCAGAAGACTTGCCGCTGGACTTGCGGTGCGTATCGAGGAAACGGGAACAGTCCGGAATGAGCTCTTAAACTCGTCGGGGATGTTTCTAAGGAACTCTTCCAGCAAACGCTGGTACCTCGAAATGCCTGGGGCGGAATGGCACGTTGCTTCTTGAAACATAACGGTGATTAACAGCCCCGGCAACGTTCGTCAATCGCGTGGACGTCTACTGTTAGATTCTCCTCTGTCGAGCTTAGAGGAAGATGATTTATCACCGCTACTCTATTTGTTTGTCCGGCGGCGTTGCCGGATATCGGTAATTATGCGCACTGCAACGGATTCCAAACAATGACGTCATAATGCCTGCCTGCGTAATTGGGTCGCCCGAGATTTCAGTCTTTCCAACCCGGACGTAGCCAGATTGATGTTTTGTCGGCGATGTAGATGCTGCGCAGCTCATGCTATAACGTGAATGAGTGCGATTTGAAACATAGTGCGATTCTGTGCCATCCCTAGCCTTGCGCCTCGGCGCCTCCGCGTGCATTTGGTAGAGTTTAGGCAATCTTCATGAAATGATGCCACGCTGATGGCGGATTGCGATATTTAATGTTATGAAATCATTGTCTTTCAAGCTCATGTATGATATGTCTTATTTTAAACTGCGTACATGTCTTTTTATTATTTTTAACCCGTGTTGGCCACGCATATCACGTTTTGCGACACTTTCCCTTTCGTTTCCTTAGCGACCTGTGTAACCAGTATCTGTATCGAGCGAATGAGCAATTGTACCTTATATTCCTTCGAATTCATGAATAGGGAATTACGGATTTTTTGCGTTGTCATGTCACGTCACCACCTCATACGTGACGTCGTGGATGTCTGTTGCATGGAAGCTTTTCCTTTCGAATAAGTTGGGGCGAGATTTTGCGAATTAATTGGACTGACCCCGTCTATTATTGTGAGCACGCGACACTTTGACATTGGTGTGGGCATAGGTGGTCATTAACGAAGTAGGCCTACTTCTATTTTTCAAGTACTCAAGTAAGTTTAGCCTCATTATCCTACTTACTTACCTGCGCACTTGAAAATGGCAACTTTGCGGATAGGGCTACATCATGTTATGAATTACTGGATATATTTCAGACATTTTTAACATCTTCATTTTCTTCTTCAAATTCAAGTCGTTTTGAAATGCTTTCAAAATTGCCACTTCTGCTTGCAATCGAGTGAAAATTTACGGTGTTACTCGAGTAGCAACGCCGGCTACTTTGAACACCTCTGGTTTTGTGTTGATATTAAGGAACGTGCTCAAGCGTCGCTGTCGTTTTTGATCGTGTCGCATGATCAAATGTCGCGCAACGAATAAGTATATGTTTCTATTTCCGGTAGATTAGTTGCATTCAATATCGAGGCAATCCATTCTCTATGGGATGTTGGTTGATGTATCTCTGTACTTTGTCGTGTTTCCTGATATCTCGTTAGCCGCGGTGCTTCTTTCACGGGAATGATGTAAACGCACATTTCGATATCACTGCTGCTACCGTCTTGAACCTGGGTATGCGTTCGCGTCGGATGCGATACATTCGATACCAGTGTGCTCTTTGTGGGAAGGGGTTGGACTTATACAGGCGCGAGTGATGGTTTTGGAAAGAAAGTGCACTGCTTCATGTTGCGTGTATCCGAGAAATAATAATCATGCCGCTTATATCAATTACGCCTCGACAAACCGGCCCCGGTTTGTCATAAAGCAGGCCAAGTAATCTAATGTAACCTCTGGCCCTTGTGGGAAGATTGGTAGTAACTTAAGGCAGAATTATTTGCAGGATAGAATCGTGCGATAGCTTGCTCAGAATGCCTCGAGATAGCGTATGACGTTTCTGGAGGAGGTACAGCACCAACGGCGGGACGCTGTATAATTATCAACACTGATAGTGTAGTTAGTGTATGCGGGATTCCGTACACTGCGAGTACTAAAGTTGCAGCATTTTTGCGGTGATTCAAATAGCAAATATTCCTCTGCTTTACCGCCACTTCGGTAATTGCGACGGAGCTATATTTACATATACCTGTAAATGATCGTGTGGCTAACTTGACCTTTGGTCGAATTCACATGAGATTGCGGATATATTATAGCACTAGCCAGTGGCGGCTCGTGACAATATCGGGTGGTGGGGCAAGGGGTACATGCGATGTTAATGATCTAAATGACGTCACAATAGTGTANTCCGACGTGAAAATGTNACTTCGTGGTNGTCACACACAGTTTGTATGGTGTATAGATATTAGGCATGGTTAACTAGGNTTACGCATTTCAAATTTTANTAATATATTCATGACAGAAATATATTAAAACCCGAAGCTTTTCGAGCTGACACTCTTCAAATTATTNGGAAGAAAATATGANGTACAGTATAGTTCATACCTGCATATTTTNACGTTTGTNTCAGTAGGCGTNTTGNGCGCGGCGTGCTGATTTNATAGTTGCAAAATGTTCAANGACGAATTCATTGAAATCTGGAATACNCATANTGANAGCGCTGAGAATCCTGAGCACATCTACTATAACTCATCGAGCCNNTAACTGCCGCA
>ATSW01001323.1:0-12219 GCA_000444245.1 Botryllus schlosseri
GGAAGGTTGCCGACCCCCGGTGTAGGCTATATCGTCGCTGTGAAATCGCATTAGCTGGTGATGTGTAAATGAACTGTATTTACTTTATTTCATTTTTTTCGGTCATGTCATGGCCATGATTAACTTTGAAACAGCGTGATAAATATAAACAATTAAACATGGCCGTAAACAGTGACAGTTTACTGATGCCGCTGAATAGAATTGGACAGATAACTCCACAATTTCCAATTACGACACTGTGACCTCACGTTTCGTTTCCCCACCATGTTGACAATCCTATCCTCACCGGCTGCCTCTTCCATGCACAATTGCACATGTTGACTGCTGATCTCCCACGCATCCGGCTGCACCACATCTTTCTTCAGTTGCATAGCCATCCCAACCTTCGACCCTATCAATCCTACACGAATACCGTCTTTGAGGACATTGATCCACCGTTAACCTGGTCAGTGATTGAACCCCAGTCGTTCATTTTTTACTATATTCTCAGGCCAAGGCGTGAATCTGATTGATCTAATTCGCCAAATCTTCTACAGACTACTGTAGCACCTTGAATCGATAAACTAATAATAGAAATAACACTGATGAACTGCCAATGGTCCTATTTACCTCGCAACCGAAGCCACACTTCATGCTGATAATTGTGATACTTGGTGGCAAGACCAGATGTATAGAAATTAATCACAACTCCTTTGTGGTGTCATCGTATTGCTAATCCAAACGTTACTGCGATCATCTCGCATCCACGATAAAAAATAAATGACATTCGGATAGCGGACCTAGGCGCCGCTGATTTGCAACTATTGGCAACAAAGCACAATCCTCATCACAAATAAACCTCCCTGCCAATATCATCCAGACACAAGATCGTATTCAGGCAATGATTTCACAAAACACGCACATCCATCGAAAAACTTACGAAGGAAGTTGATGTAACCCATATTCAGAATCCAACGAATGGAGTACCGATATCACACAAAACATTGCACTGAGCGACGAAACAAACCAGAGACTTAGGTTGTGGTTCACAAACAGTCAATCAAATACTTACCACATGACGCAAGCGACGCAACGGAAAACACCTATGCGGGTGGGATTTAGTTCAATCCGCAGTAAGGACGATTTATCGCAATGACATTGCCCCAGCAACACAATTTGCCTCAAAATACTAACGGTACACTACGCAACCACTATTTTGACGGTACATGGAACGCAACAAAAAACTACAAGTAGAAATAAAATACAATTTGGGACGCCCCAACGACCTGATATCCCGAAAGGAGTCGATCGCACACCAGTACATACCCAGCTAACTGCTTCCGAACATGTGTTAAGCGTTAGCCGCGTATCTCCAGCGGACAGAGGCGAAATTGAGAGCGATCTAAGCAATGTCTAAACCGTCCAGTGTACTATCGACTTAATTCTTCAAAGAAATTGCAATCGTTTCGTCGATGTCATACGAACGGCTATCGAGTGCAGGCGCAAAAGTTACGAGACAGGCAGGGATCAGTTACTTGACACGAATAAAACAGAGCTTGTACGGTACTAAAGCGTAGATAAAAACGCTCGAAATCAAAAAGACTTCGGCAGTTTGGAGGTAATAAAAATTCAAACGCACACTGCCGACGAAAATAGATTATTTAGCCGATTTCTACCCTAGCGATGGGTGGAAATTAGGTAAACGGAACTTTCAGGCACAAAGTTATGCTTTCACACCCTTAGAACAGGTGAAAATGAGTCCGAATACACCAATTATATCCTAGGGATGCTTTCGTGTATCATCCAAAGAAATGTCAAAAAGATGTCAAACGTAAAGACACTGGGATATAGGCTATATCCATGACGATTGGTCTATTCGATCGATTTTCACTAATCAAGACAGGTGTGAATCCACAATTTTATCCATGAAAGTGCCGTTTACCTGATTTACACCCCGCGTTACAGAGGAAATCAGATAAATTCATCAATTTTCCGCCACAGATTTACAGCGTGTTCGAAACGTAGGGTAGGCCAGGCGCTAGAAAAACACCCTCCTTGCGCTGTTCGGAGCTTGCACGGTCGGACAGTACGGACACTTCACTTTCGACCCCGTGATCAGTTTATGCAGAGCGTCGCGCGATATGACGTGCCCGCACACTAGTCTCATCGGCGGGTTACTTTCGGTCGTCTGTTGCCTCAAAATCGGGCAGGCGAACACGGAATGATACCGCTGCGAAGCGGACAAGTCGATATCGATCGGTAGTTCATCTTTATCGTTGAGAACGCCGGTACACTGTCTCTGTTCTATCAGATTTGATCGCGATAAGTGCCGGCAGAGCCGTGCATCCTGCGGTAAAACTGGCTAGAAGCGGGCTGTTAGCAGGTAAACCTAACACGGCGCACGAGTCTCTTGCAAACACCGCACAGATTTCGTCCCAGTTCTGTTCGTTTAACAACGTGGAATAGGGCGAGTTAGCGAGGCCTTGCCGCGCGTACAACAGAGCGCCCATTAGCGTTTGTATCTCCTTGCTGTGCTCGTGGGCATAGGCTTGGAACTTTCGAGAGTAAATGATGGCTTCATTTTGCGCGGCCCGGCCAATTTTGAGGGTTTCGATGAACTTGAGACGGTGCAGGAGGAAGCCGAGACTGCTGCCCTTTTCGCGGAGCGAGCTCTGATTGCGGTCCTGGAGAGAATTCGCGAGTTTAGATGACGTTTTGAAACAAATATTTGGTATACTTGATAAGTTCGAGAAAGATTGCCCTTACTGAGAGCAAATTTTTCACTATTCAAGAACTCTGATAAAATCTACTTACTATCCATAGTTGGTGAAAGTAATCACCAATGGTAATCAACTAGAAGTAGAAGTCACACCATAAATTTCTACTTGATTACAAGTAAAATAGTGATTTCCAAGACATGTCAAAACTACGCGAAGCGAAAGTAGGAAATGAATATGAAAAGGACTCCAGTAATACAAAAACGAATATTGGCCTAATACAAGTTGCCGTGAAACAGGGGATTTCACCAAGCCACCATGACAACTTCACACATTAACGCGACTGACAACAATTCCAAAACTACTTTCTACTTTACAAAACCAACGAATAAAAAGTAAGTGCTTTTGCCTACAAAGGTGTCAAGCAGAATTGGAAAGTTGAAAAAAAACTTGCGTTGGGATGACTCGAGTCAACTTTTTCGTATGACTTGACTTGAGTCACTTTGAAAAAATGACTTTACTCGGCGCTTCAGAAATGTGGATTGACTCGTGACTCGGAGCAAAATTCACGAGTCAATTTCAAGTCATCAAGCGTAGAGTAAATTACTGTATCTTGTGTGTGTCCAAATTGTTCGCGACACGCCGATGTCACTTGTGAGAGCAACTAGTCCTTCCTATTCGATCCTCAATTTTGGATCATAATTACAGACTTTAGCAAGTAGCTGTACAGGTACTCGCGTATTTTACGTGTACGTGAGTGATACAATGTCTTTTTGCATGTACCATGTATTTAACTTTATATTCATTATTTGAGATAAATGGCCAATTAATCTGTCTTTCACGCAGCGAGCAAAATGTAATGACTTTGAATCATCACTCATACTTCGAAAATTCAATTTGACTCGAGACACCTTCGAAAATTAATTGACTTGACTTGCGTCAAAATGTACCATGAGTCGAGATGACTCGTGACTTGATCCCAACACTGCTCTACAGTCCACACTGCTTTTGCCGAAGAAGCCATGCAGTCCCAATGACAGAAATACTGTTCGAAGTGCCTTAATAAAATCCTAATTCTGGTAGTGGGACTCAAGAACAGAGGTGTTCACTGGTCATCAACAAAGAACTCAAAACTTTTTACCAGTATTTCAGTAGGGTTTACCTACCCGCACTATACATACTGTAAAGCAGAGGTTCCCAAAATTCCAATGTGTGATTTGGTCACAAATCGGGACTGGCATTGAATTTTGCATTTCTGACAGAAACACATGACCGAGGTCTGTGAACAAATTATGTCCTACCAAGGAAAAGAAATTCATGGGTCGGTATCGAACCGTTTGAAAAAAAGTAGTGGATATTCGAGTGAGATAAAGTTTAGCCTCTCTGTGGATCAATTTTATCAAAATACAATCAAAATACAATCAACATGGCCAAATGAAAATAAATCAAAATAATTATATTGCAATTTATAAGTCATATTGATATTTTAGGCGATTGCAAGGGCATTGCTAAAGTTTTTGACAACATCACCAAGTACTGTTACAAGGCCTTACTAAAATATAAAATCTTGCCACCCTACAGGTATTTTTCATGGTTATGCTAGTATTAGTAACTTTGGGCCGTAAAATTCACAAGCCTTCAAAAGCGGAGAAACACCAGACATCCATTTACACTGGTAAAGATTTTAGAAAGACGATAGGGGTTCGATAGAAAACTATTTTAATGAAATATGGCTAGCCACTGGCTGCCACGAGCGTCTAATTGAAATAATTGGATTGGATCATTTATAAAGTGGGTCAGTTTCCGAGTCAATCTGAGACAACAACTTGAAAATGACGCACAGCCCATTCTAGCGCTGGTTCCAGGTTGCGTTCCATCAAGCTCAGCAGAACTTCATTGATCTCCACGAAAGGACGTTTCCATTCGTCGCCAATATCAAGACGGGCTTCTTTGCTTATGTCCTCAGCGACCAACATTTGACCCTGGCGAAAGTAGTGTTCGCAGATGGCTTGGTTCAGAAGCTTCTCGTGCTGAAAACAAAGGCGTTAAGAAAACTTTAACAACAGAGAGGAAGAGAAGTAATTCAACAAAAGAATTTCCAGAAACTAGTTGAAATGGAACAGTACTAGTACATATTGGGAGATTTAGCTTGCCTAGTAATACTTGTTTAATTATTCATTATTAACAATGGAATGATCCGGACACAACCTGCTATTACAGTTATATCCAGGCCTGATTATTTTTGGATTTCTCCAAAAATAACAAAAATAGCTTAGTTTTGGATGTTTTCAAATTTTATTTTTGGAGAAAATAAGAAATGAAGGTGTTTTTAGCCCTAATANTACATAGAAAACTTCACNGAAAGTATGTTATTNTCATGTATTCATGTTCTTCAACACATCGANATCATCAGTGATCTTGATNTANCTTTCNNATACTTTCGTCACAAAGTCTTTGGCCTGGAGAATNCCCTCCAAATAAAAATCAGTGGGTGACGCCNGGNAGAGACCTTTCTCCCANTTGATTTTCNAGAAATCNGCTTCGACCGTCGCAGTTNTGGGAAACATCGAGCCATNTGGGTCCAAAGAACTGNCGCTCGTCAATAATGCGCTTGAAAGTGACGTCCATTTNGTATCGGACAGACATGGATTGGAATTGGTCTTNGATATTCTTTATCTNCTCNGGTGTCCANTTGTTCGACAGCNCACCCCGGTGTTTGTCGATCAATTCACTGAGCTGCAAATNNAGTAGCTTACATATATGTATCACTGTTGTTTATATTATTAGAATCTAAAAGAGCAAGAAGTGTTTGTTCTGTCATGCCTACGAGGTTGCACCACTTGGTGTGGTAGACAGGGCAGAACCCTTTCATTGTCGGCAACTTCAATTTTCTTTATGCCGTCGATGAGCCCTGCTATAAGGCTCCTGGCTGCCTCGAACGTGGACTGCTTCTCTTCTTAGTCGATATTCTCGAGAAGGTCGAGGACTGCACAGTGCACACTCTGATCCTCCACGAAATTGCGTGACTCAGTGAACTTGAGAGCCTAGCACCTTCTGACCAAAGGAGCTTCCTTGCCGCAGGTGTCATTGTCCCAGTCCTCAGCTGGGCACCGAGCTCGAAGGCGTTCGACCAGGCGATGGAGCTCATCCTGATGCTCCACGATCAGATGGCCAAATCCCTGAATCTTTGTGACGGTGGTGCTCGCCTCTGTGGCCATGCGCTCGAGGACGATTAGTTGGATCCACTACTGCAGCGGAGGGATACACAGGCCAGACTTCTATCGTTTATAACTCCGAGGAGTTTGACACGGTGTCTAGTCAACCAAGCGGTCATCTTCTTAATTGACAACCAACATGTGTCTACAAACTTGGGACACATACTTTTCTTTTCCTGGATCAAGTCCTGTTGCCGTTGGAGGTAACCATTCAGTCCCATCATCGTGTTAGACGAAGTTATTGTTGTAGAGGTGGCGGTATTTGGCCTGCGTTACAAGGTCCCACCGGCACCACACTCGCACCATTTCATACCATGCCGCCTTTTCAACCCTTGTCGTGTCGCCTCTGATCCTTCCAGTGAGCGTTTCGAAGACCCCCTCCCACCCACACATGCTGTTTTTGTGTGTGTTTGTGAGTTTGCTGGTTGTTTCAACAGTATTTACACTGCTCTGACTCGTGCATTTCACTAAAAAACTTGAAAAAACATCATCCAAAAAAATCTTATTTTTGGATGTTTTCAAATCTTATTTTTGGAGAATCTCCAAAAATAAAACTCAATATCCAAAAATAAACAGGCCTGGTTATATCCCTTATATGACTCAGTAACTGCTCAGTGACAAAATTAGCATATTTTAAGCAGACCTACTGTACGTATATCAGGCCTATGTAAAGAACAACTTTTATGTGTCATATTACTTATGATCTCATAAATACATAAATCGCGATCTACACACTATCATTGTGCCAGTACACTAAAGTGCGATTCAGAAGACATCTAGGTAGAAATGGAATACCAATTCTCATCCATGGATTCACGTTGAGTATCAAGGTACAGATGTTAGTGACTAGCGAGAACACCATCAAGAAATACTTCAGTGAGATACTATCAATACTCTGGTCAGCCGTCCACTCAGGATCAATAAATTGAATGGCTATTCCCATACATTAATTATTTATGGAACTATTGCTGTGCACAGTAATCCCAAGGTGGCCAAGATATGAGTTTCGATTTCAGCATAGTCGATCAACTATAGATTTTGCAAAAATAAGACTTTTTATTAATGTGAAGTCAAAAATCTTGTAATGTGACTCCCGCAGGATAAGATCATGACAATTTTTGGAATGATAGGCCATTAAGTAGCTTAAAATGTAAGGTTAGAGGAATGTTCAAATCTAAATATATTTCAAGATGGGAAACTATTCCAGCACAGAATTTGAAAGATAAGGAATCAAATTACGGCTTGAAAAGTGAGATAAATAAGTATGCTTGCACGTTAAACATGATAGTAAGCCCTGAGGCCGTGGATGACAGAGGACTAATATCAATCGTCAGCTGCTAATGAATACTTGTCATCCATGCATAATTAGATCCCTAAAACCTGTTACATGTGCATTATAATTAGGCTGCCATTCGTCAGGATATCACTTTTTCCGACACAATACAAATTGTGGCATAACAATGAAACACTGCACTGCATCATCTCACGTTCGAAACTGGTACCGTAACCAATTGGCATGCTGTTATGGAGGTAGCACATGCTTCTTCTGTTACTATCAGGGATGGTCAGCTACAAAAATGGCATACTTTCATCAGGTGCTCAATTGGACCACCAGTTACAGCAGCCCACCACAGCCACCAGTTACTGTTGTTGAGACTTTGTGACCTATTTCCACTTTAAATGAACAAATTTTCTTCAAGCATGAAGAGAGATTAGACTCATATTCCCACATGCTATTCAACGTCCAATTGCAAATGAATATAACTTTATCAGTTACACGAGCTTTACCACCAGATGAAGGAGCAGAGCTCCGAAAGCTCGTGTAACAAATAAAGTTATATCCATTTGCAAGTGGACGTTAAATAGGGTGTGGAAGCTACCAAGGTCTTGCGTTAATATATATCGGCTGCTATCGGCGCATCACAGTGTTCATATATCTGTGACATAATCACAAATACACACTGCATCATGATCACGGAAGCTTTCAACTGGAACCTCTTTGTAGTGCTATTGACCATTCTGCATTAGCAAAGCATTTTACAAGTTTAAGGGTTGTCAGCGGTTCTACAATGCAAATATTTTGGATATTTTAAAGCTACTAACTGGAGAAGGCTATTTTCTATAGCTAAATACATCAAATAGTTTTGGCGAGCAATGGAAAATACTACACCGAGCTGGGTAAAGTTTTACAATATATATTTCAAATTTAGGCTACCTCAAGATACATAAGACAATACCATGACCGCTTGTTGACTTTGTTGTGAATTTTTCAGAAACGGTCAAGAACGTTACTGGGAGTGACGCTAAATTTGGACAAGTATGCAAGTTATTGATATATCAGCTTACTTGAGGGTCAGGACAAAATGGAGCTGGAATCACAGAACTGCAATCGGCGTCAAAGTTCTTGTCGATGGTTTTTCCGATCCGGGACACGCTGCCGTGCAATTCCTTATGACTGGCTGACATTTTCTGACCGACGGTCTTGATTTTTTTGTTGTATTGCGTCAACATGGCTTGGTGCTTTCCAATCGGCTCTTCCGAAGGAAGCTGCAGCAATTCGCTTTTCAGGCTGTTCAATTGGTCTTCCAATTGCTGCAAGCTGCTCTCGTACTGCCTTTTATAGTTGCTGAACTTGGCAAGAACTTTGTCAACATCCTTCTCGGTGTTCAGGCAACTCTCCATTGCATAGATCTATGGAAAACATTTGTATAATTGTAAAATTTCCAAGGTTAACGGCACATATTTTGCATGGATTGCATTGTAAATGAAGTTGATTGGTTCACTATTAATTAAACAAGCGCGAGGTGACAAGTCTTTCAATAACTGGGAAACAGATAATTAATGTGCAACCAAGGTTAAGACAGTAGGCTATAAGAAGGCACAGGAAACAACGTATGACAAAATGTGAAATTGTATCGTGAAATAATAATGTATGAAAATAATATAATTGGTGGCATATCGATGAATACTACAACTCTATTGTTCAAGAGAATGAAGAACGGTAATTTTATTGACAAACAACTCACACAAGTCATATCTAAACCACAATTCTGGGCACATGGGAGACAGCAGTAAAGAGAAAACTAATATCAGTAATTGAATAGTATATTCATATTGAAATGATCCCGAATATTTTCGGCTGACACTCGTCAGGGGTAATATCAGTAAACAATTTTATCATTTCAATACACCACAAGACTGCGATACCGTACAAGGAAAGATAGGAAGGTGTCGAAACGACTTTGAATAGTCTTTAAAATCAGACACCTACCGGGCCTAGGCGATGTAAAAAATGAGGCATGCACACTGAATGAAAAGTAAATGAAGATAATATGAAAGGACAGGTGACAAGAAAGGTGGCATGTGTCGGAAGGCAAGATCGATATGCCAGGTCGTGGTCTGGTAAAGTAGAGGGCTAACTAGTATTGATTCAGTACAAATTCAGTAGTAATGCTAATGATAGATCACATGGAATATAGAACAAGCCGGTTTACATCAGTGACCTGATAATGAGATGAGTGCGCACAGAGCATGCCTCCAACTAGCCTTTTAACGTGTTTTTCGTTTGTTACTACATATATTTTTAGGTAAATTTGATGTCAAGGAGTTTCATTGATTGACTTTACCAAGCCGTCTCGAGTATTTCATTTCCTTTAAGTGCATTGTAATTCTTCTAGAATCTTGAATGTTGAATCGAAAAAATTGTAAATAAGATTATAACAATGGAATAGCATATACTAATTCTACATTATCCTCACTATAGGCTACTGCCTGAAGATCATAAATTTCCTAGAAAGGAATTTTCAATTCAAAACACTATACCACACTGTAGGCCTATATTTGTAAACTAATAATATCCTTTTATAAATTTACAGAGCTCCACAACTAGCTACATTTTAGTTACTATAATTGCAGAGACTGAGATGTCGACAGTCCTTTTATGCGGTTTCATATTCTTATTTTATTAGAGAGAGACCCACAAATCAGTGAAATGACAACACAAAATAATACCACAGATTTATCCTTAGCCTCTTCAAGCATTATGCCACGATTTAATTATAAAACAGTGATTTCGGACACTACTAAATATCAAATTTCGAGATTAGCAGACGCCTAACGTATACAACTACACACGAGCACGATCATTATAGTTGTTGCAAATTTTGCACGACAATGCAATTGACATTTTTGATTGTTAAAACACGAAAAGATAATAGACTATGTCCATCGAAATAACTGCGCACTGCTTCAGTCAAACAAAAAACTACTGTAGTTATAGCAAAGCCAAGATACCGACACCTGTTTATTCCTATAGCACGAGACGAGCCTTATCGACGAATGACGTATAAATTACGACTGCTGTTTTTACTGTTGTGCAGCATCTCGAACACTAAGTACTCGGCAACGGAAAGAATAGCCACCAATTAGCACATGATTGAAACTGACCTCACCGCGACAATAACCAGCAGAGATAGAGCTATTCTACTCCAGGAACCGAGGATCAACAAAACAAAGACCAAAGTGACAAGCCGACAACGTCTTCCATTCGTAGATCGCGATGCTGGCAGAATGTACTGTGATCAATAGCGGCGCATCATATAATTATATTTTGAATCGGATCGATAGATCGGTAAATTGAATATAATTTTCTTAGAAAAGTCTGTATCATGACGTTGCGTTAATTTTATGCATCGATTCGAGTGCAGGCAAGCTGAAACTGCAAGTATCCGTCACACGCCTGACTGAATTCGTCGCTATTAGCAACCGTCGTTGTGATGTTCAGTTACGAAGTTTACCTTGCTCTGGAATTTGCTATAGTGCAGTTGTGTAATTCGTTGTAACCACGTTCTAAACCTTATAAAAATGTCTGACATCGGCTCAGATGAATTTGAAGATGAAGCAGGACCTTATTTAGGGGTAAGTTTGTCCGAAATATATTTATTTCGGCGATTTACTGCGCTTATTGCTGGCAATTATCATTTACATTTCTGCCTTTTTAGGAATATGAAGGGGATCGAAACGATGAAGGAGAAAGACACGGCCTTGGAAAAGCAACATTGCCAAACAGCGATACTTATGAAGGACAATATGACAGAGGAAAACGCCATGGACAGGTTAGGTGATAGGAGACATGCTAACATTGGGATTAGCCGATTGGATTTATGACATTCACATTATTAATTTTATCATCATCATCATAATAATTTTGTAAAAATTATTATCCAATCAATACACTACAAGACTGCGATATAACGAAAAGATAGGAGGGTGCCGAAGCAATTTGGATTAGCCTTTAATCAGATACCCACCTTTGTCTTCAGCATGTGACAGGCAGGCATGAGAGGCACTGGATTTAAGAAAGGATAACATGAAAGGAAACGACGAAAATGAATGCTACCGTATTTGTTGGTAGGCGAGGTCGACATGTCAGATTGTGGTCTAGTAATCATCTTGAGGGCTGACTGGTATAACTATTATTAAAATGGAAATCACAAATCTCCTGTGGTTGCATTAATCCCATTAAATAGAGATGTTACATATGATAAAGCGTTGATGAATTATCCATACATTTAATTTGTTAATACTTTGCCAAATCAATCTGTAGTTGGAAATCCCACGCAATATATTTAGCAGGTTTGGCAATCATGGAGTATGTGAATGCACCAATCATGTTCAGTCCGACAGCTGCTTTGATACTTATTTTTAAGAAAAATATTATATGGCTAAAGTTTTTAATATGCAAATCTGTAAGTCTGATTCAAAATGTAGCAAAATCCACGCACAGTCTGGTTTTAAGTCAATGGTATTATGCTAAATCACAATATTTTGTGTATTCAAATGATGTCTGGACATCGCATAGTGTTTCCTCTGATTAATTGTGGCTGAATATTGTTGGGTTATAGTTCTTCCACATGCGGACGATTCTGTTTTCGAAATGTTGTTTTCTTGCTCTGTAATTTTGATTCCTATTTATCATATTTTGCCAATATTAATTTCACTTTTAAATCTGATTACATTCCTTTGGTGTGCCAGTGCCTCTTGAGTGCTCTTGAGCTAAAGCAATGGATGTTATGATGTGTTTTAATTTTGTTACGTTGGGTCGCATATCGACTTAGATGGATATTGTTTCAATACAGCTACAGGAGATTCCTACAATATAAACATTTCTAACACATCCAATATACCGCACATCTATCCAAATGTGATTCAGCAAAATCATTTAATCCATAAATTGTGTAATTTTTCAACAAGAAATCAGAAATCTCGAAAATATTTATAAAAAAAACTCTATACCAGGGAACATATCG
>ATSW01001324.1:0-12570 GCA_000444245.1 Botryllus schlosseri
CGCTCACCCTGTTCAGGTATCGAATTGAGAATGAGAAGGAAGAGGAACATGAAAAACATGATCAACCATGCGACAATCGAGGACGACGCCCCTTCGCTGACCGGATAGGCAATGTCCGCAGTCAGTTCGAATCCCAGCGGCTGTATTACGTTTGAAAACGTGCCCAACACGATAAACGTGGCTAGAAATCCGCCTGCAACATATATATCGTACATGTTTGTCATGCGGAGGTCAGTAAATGATTCAGGTGGTGTACAGTTACACGTAACTAACCGTGAGTGAAACCCAATATACCGAACCATCCCATGATTGTAAGGCCAAGGAAAAAGAACGTTACGAACATGACGCAATAGCAAAAGAACAAAATCCATTTGATTCTGCCCTTCAACCGGTCGCTAAACCTGCAAATGCAAACGTCGTCGATTACAATATTTGCGTCGTTAGTAAGAGGCAAAACCTCATTCAGTAATACTCACCAGCCTACCGCGATACCAAGCGCAGATCCGACCATGGTCATAATGAAGGCTGCTTGAGACACATCCGCCTGAAATGTCGCACACTCAAAATACGAAGACGCATGTACTCACTTCTGGTTTCATAGTATTTTCATTAATTCAAAACTCCGCAAGATAGCGACATAACGAAAATTTGACATAGCCAAAACGATTTGGTTATTATTATTATTACCATTATTAGCAGTAGCCTCTTTATTCATAGTATAACAGGTAAATACACACACAATTCGGAGAGCAACCTGACCCCAAAGAAAAATGTCGAGATTGAAATCATGAAGTGAAATTGTTATTTCTATGTAATACAGGAAGAGTTTAGTTCAGGGGTTCTCAACCTGGGGGGCGCGAGAACTTAGCCACGTCTGTATGAATTCTGACTAAAAATGTGCTTCACAATCATTCTGAAAAGGCGATTGTTAAAGATGAAACTTATTTCGTATTCAAGAAATCTCGCCAAATTCTAACTCCAGCATTCGCGCTCAAAGCAGTGTATGCTGATTTCAACTTCATTTGAGCAGATTTTTGATATTCTGTGAAAATTTGGAGCAATTCCAACGTGTAAGTCAATCATTACTTCATAGCTTTGCAGTAGCCTAAAGTTCGGTGCGCTGGGTAGCTGTTGTTAAAAATTGGCGAACTGCACTGCCTAAGACAGATTTAGATGGAATATAAGTTGCCCGGTTTCGCCCGCAATTAAGCTACCCTAAATAAACACAATTTATTCAATTCCAAAACCGATCGAATTTAGCATGTCAGTACAGAACGATGCCGTGCTCTCTGTAGTCACTACCAGCATTANGANANAGCTATTAGATCAGGGAAGGGCAACCTGTTGCTGTAGATGGGAATTTGTGNGGCCGTCGACACCTAATTCAATTAGTATGTGTTGGCATCNGTCGACATGCAAATTGAAATTACGAATTCACTCCAAAATTTTTGAGAGATNTTANNTANTCTTGAAANTTTCTTCACACTCCGCGCAATTCAACATAACCTAATTTTTCNATTTTAATATAGTAGCGNCCTTCTCACTCTTAGCCGGAATCGGAATCGTGCGNTCCNTGTTTATGGTACATTTNGGCGATTTTAATATATTTCCNCTACCGATACAATCGACTATCCTGATCGGGGGTNAAGAAATAACAGCATGCAACCAAGTGACTAATAACATTTGGCCCACCCGAAGATGCATTATCATTTATAACTTGCCCTAAATTTTCAAAAGCACTCTCTCAATGAACCCTACCGGTGTATCTGATCACATGGGCTAAGAGAGGATAAATATTTGATAATAATATGTGATACTGCTACTATTAATTACGGAATTCATTCGTGAATCTGAAAACTTTTCGCGCTCGGCGCGACAATATGCAATCCCAGCATCTATTCGTAACATTGCGACTCGCGATTTCGGTACGTGCAAAAACGGCTATTGTTAAAAGTTTAATCGTCCGGACTCCGTAGTTCACCGGCAATGGATATGGACAGATTAACATGGGTATTTCACGCCGAGTTAGTTCATTACGGCTATGCCCTGGAATGCGGCCTCAGGCTACATGAGTAATCGAAATGGGCCGTGATTAGCAAAAAGGTTGCCTGCCTCTGTATTAGATGATGTTCTCTTTTTGACATGACGAAAAGTGTAGGGGGGGGGTCAGGGGGGCGCAATATTTTCGACCATCCCCAAGTGGGGCGCATGTCCAAAAAGGTTGAGAACCGCTGGTTTAGTAAGATTACAGAATTGTAGTAGATGAATTGAACAGTTGGCTGGGCTTTACAGGCAGGCAGATATAATTGAAAATGAAGAATCGAAATTCAGAAGTATGTGTTGTGTATGTATTGTATATTGCGTATCATGCGTCGGCGTCTATATGCCGCAAAAACGTCCAAGGACAAAAATATATAACGTCCTTTATCCTATATGTATATACCATGATATGATATGATATTAGCCCAAGTTATTGATATCGCCGATAGGGGTCTGGTATACCATATGTTACAAAATACTTAGAAAATTGTAAGATCGTGGGCAAAAACACATGGTCAAGTCTACAAATCAACCATCTCATCGACCAATTAGCCTGGAAGTATAGTCGTAAGATTAACAATGAACATGTGCAAGTGCATTGCCCGCTATACGTGGGGAAAGCTCACCTCCGACACGTGATGAGGACCGACCAGGATGGTTATGACCCCATACCAGCCATAGTAGGCTCCGTTCACCAACGCGAACGATATCGCAGTAGCCCAGAACGCGGCGTTCTTCGACAATTGACGTAGGCCGACCTTGAAATACGAGGCAAGAGATCTTTTCTCTGCGAATTACAACACTCCCGGTCGCCTACCAGCACGTCGAATCGCTTCGCGGCCGCTGATGAGCTAGGAGGCAGCGCCGGCTTATTGCGAAACAATAGCATCGTGAAAATGAAGATCACGAGACCAAACGCGAATTCGCCATATAGGTAGTAGTCAATTTGTCGACTGTAAGAAATATTGAACTTGCGCTGAGATTTGAAAAGAATTGCACTTGTACACTGTCTGTACCTTGCACTGTAGTCTACTAACTGAATGGTCTCGGATATTGAAATAAAATGAGCTAAATGTGTCGCATTACGCAAACTGATTGCCCGTAACAGAGAATACACGATCCCAGACAGAGATGGTTAACGTAGTCAGATATGCTACATAAGTACAAGTACAAGTATTGGAACATTTAAGTTGAAATATTCACTTCGATGGGAGGTCAAAAGTACTCTATTTCAATCTGAAGGAAAAATTCAAATGCTCTGACTGAATAGTACTCATGTCGTTGGCGAAGGTGTTCAGGCAATTGATAATACTATTATTCTATTCAATTTAAACACAGTCAGCGACACGGAAGACGAACAAATGGTGATGCAAACTTTGGTTTCACGGAAGATATGTCTTATATTGGATGAAGGATGAGTACTCGGGCACTCGTTTCACCATAAATTAAATGCGTCCGCCACAAATTGCTTGCGATGTCAAGTACAATTTCTTGTACGCGAGTGCTTCTTACAGGACGGTGACAATTGGTGTTGCAGATGCCAAGATATAATACAATATCGCAATTATCTGGTGCCAAGGATAATCTGGCAAGCCAGTAAGAATAAGGTAAAGCGGTGGTACGTTCCACGTCTGCAACAACAGCAGATCGCAGGTTTCTGTCCGACCTGGGTCGACCACGAAATCCCTTCCTTAGCGTTGCATGTTTATCTAGTCTCCTCATTGCCACTATATACGCATAAGCAGCGGTGTAAATAAAATGGCCATAAATATGAAACAGAATGATTACTAAAACAACAACAACTCAAATCACGATCCTTTGCCTTTTCATGAATTGAATTCGCCATACCTCATCTTCTCTGTATTATCGAAACACGGTGTTGTGATCAATTCTGTTTCATCAGCAGTCACGGTGACGGGAGAATTCGGTGTAGTAGCATAAGTTGAATTTGGGTGGTGTGAACAATTCGTGGGCGCATCCACTATCGCGGGTCCAATTAAATAACTGAGAGCGTTGCCTGGAAAGTAATCGCGTGGCAGGCTATAAACCAAAAAATCATTCAGGGTTGGTGCGACTGAGTATAACTTTGCATATCGTCGACATTCAAAACCAAACTACATAGTCAAATATGTATCTAACTAAATCCTTGTGCTGAATTGTGCAAATGCGTATAATCATTCCATACCCAAAATCGAAAGCCCAAAATTTGATATTTTATTATCTGATGATAATAATTCCACATCCTAACATGAATCCGAATCCTAAATTGGACACTATTTCAATATGAATAGCAGTCATGTGCAAAATAAGGGCAGTCGCAATGTGCAGAATAATGACGGCGATGACGAAGTTCATCTACTTTTAAGAAGTACTCAAGCAGGTTTATCAACCTGTACTACTTGCTTCAGATGGAAATGGATATGTTTCAGGCGACTACTACTTCTATTTTTTTCTACTACTTCTACTTCTATAGCTTTTGTCAAGTAGAAAGTAGTATTGGCATGGCTTTGCATTACAGAAATAGTCACAGCGCGATGTGGCGTCTCATTACGAAAGCTGTTTGTAACTTAGACCTTTTGAAGCAATATTCATTCTGCATTTGTCACTGACCACTGACCATCAACTAACAAGCGTCTGTAAAGTCTGGTTGTAACCTACTGCTTCAAACTACTTTACCTTAGGACTTTTCAGACCGTTCATTTTCCACTTTCATTTCATGTAGTTTTTACATACCGGTATCTTGAAAATCTCTAATTCTAACTGTAATTGAGGTGAAATTAACAGCATTATTTCTAATTGCACTTAAGGATCTTTAATGATTACTCGGATCAATTCTGAACGAAAATCGCTACACGAATACAGTTGTAACATGGATTTTGTAATGCCCGTGAGTAGGTGGCAAATATGAAATTTGATTAGAATTATCTAATAAAAACGTAGTTCTGAAATGATTAACAAAAACTTTAAAATTTGGATTTGAAGTACAGATCTGGATTTTGTGTGCGGAGTGTTGTTCCATATTGTTTATAGCGACTGACGTTATTGCGTAAACATGGATTGTCCTTATTGTGCAACTGACTGACCTTATTACGGACTCACTCGCACCAACACTCCTCACAAAAATTTTTGCCATCGCTATCCCTACCTGTGTTTCCAACGCATACCATCACACTCGTAGCAAGAATACGTTCTCCGGATGGAAACCACGTGTTGGATATGAGAGGAGTTCCTCCAATAACAACACAGCCTGCTACTGCACTCAGAAATTGTCCTATGTGAATCACACTAAACAAAGTAGAAAAATGATCTTATTTTCTTCACAAAGGAGCATTGAAAGTCAATGCAAGTAATAAATTCCAGTAGCTATATTATGCAAGCCCGGCATTATCTTCCATACCGTAAGCAATGGAAAATGCAGCATGTAATTGAAACTATATGACAGATTACGATGAAATAGTAGCAGTTTTGGATAAAGTTATCACCTGCTAGTCGGAGTCACAGAGGTGCGACAGATTGATAGGAACAGCATCGGACTTTGAATTATATATTGGAATAAAAGCTGATGGTTCCTTTGCATTAGTGATCTTAGATAAAGCTGTATTGGGATATCCATTTTCAATGCATTTATTTACAACATCTAGCACTATGTGGTAGTAGCCTATACTAACAGTATCTACATTTGAATTGAGCACAAGCTTTTTTATGAGTTAGTTTGGATGGATCACAAAGAAATCCTTTTCCAATCCTGTATATCGATGTTCCAGTACATTAGCGAAACTTGACGAAGGATGATTGTACGAGTATTAAAATACTTACATGATTCTGGCTTGATCATGAAATGGTAAACACCGCAAACCAGTTCCCAAAGCAACAAGAAAAGCAGCAATATTCACTGGAATCCGGATACCGTATTTGTTAAAAAGCCAAATGAAGAGAGGCATAGTTGGCATAATACCAATTGGAGCCCAGTTGGAAAGCAGGTAATAGTCATCTAAAGTGAAATCAATCAATCGTACATTATACAACATCACGTGTCAAGCATTATGTCCATTAGCTGCATACGTTCAGTAAATCCAATTGCTCTGGTTGCAGAGGGGCTTATTGGACCCCATGTGTCCCACACTCCACTTTGCAGTAGTGATAGCAATGAAAATAGAGCCAGTATAACCCAACGGTAATGTGATTTTCTTGTTGGAGATAATTCAGTATTGAGTAGAAGTGATGACTGGTCATCCTCCTGTAAACATTGTAGCAAGTTTAAAGAATTTATCTACTTCACGCAGCAACAGCACAGGCATACCATGATATCTTGCATGAAATTCTTCAATAGCTATCATGAGAGTGGCGATCGGATGCGACAGCGTTTTATAATACTGAGTTTAGCAATACCGGTATTGCGATTCTGAGACTAGTGACAATAGAAAATATATATTATTGATCTCCATTCCTCCACGAAAAGATAAAGCAACTATCTCAGGTCAGGTTAAGTCATTATCAGTGGAAATCTGGTAGACCAGACCAGACCCTATTTCCTATAAAGTTACATTGTAAAATTTGTTTATAGAATGCAATATTAACAGTTATGGTAGGCAGTATATCACATAAAATCCTGTCCTAATCAATTGATCTCACATCAGTTAATCATTGCTTTCCTAATCATTAGTTCAAATTACTCTTTCATTTAAAGTTACACTGTTACCGACTGACTGAGCTGGCTTTAGCTCCACGATGCATGTTGAGACAATAGAATCCTATGAAACTACAGTCTTGTGCATACGGACGGGTATCACAACTGAAAAATTTTTTATCTTATTGCGTGTGAGGAAGATTTCCGGCAGAGATGTCGCAAAGTAAAGTGTCATCACAAATCTATCATACAGTCGACAGTCAACTCTGAGCTTCCATTCATATATTTGTTGTTATTTCGTTCATCTCAAAGCATCACAAGAGTGCTGCTTGCAGACACTGATTTAATAGACTACTCCAAGTCGTTTCGACACCTTCTTTCCTATCTTTTCGTTGTGTCGCAATCTTGTGGTGTACTGATCGGATAAATTTGTCAACATCAGAACTGAAAAGGCTCAGAGCATCTGTCAATCTTTGTTTACATTTACTATATTGTACGTATTCACTACACAGTACATCCCTGCACGGAACGATCGAAGTGGTCGGATCAGGATATCGTTCCATCATCATCATTGGTTTATTGGCAATTTTTATCAGTTCAATGCACCACAAAATGCGATACAATGAAAAGATAGGAGGGTGTCGAAGCGACTTGGAGTAGTCTATGGAATCAGACACCCACCTTGGCCTAGGGCCTAGGCGATGTAAAGAGGAGACATGCACAATTGCACCATAGCAATTTACAACGTAGCTACGTTGTAAATTACTATGGTTGCACATTGAATGAAAAGTAAAGGAAAATAGCATAGAAAAAAGCAATCGACAAAATGGTAATCTTGAGGATGGACTAGTATTTGCTTGTATTTCGACTTGAATGTAGACAACTAGACTGTGGACAATGGGCATGCTCGTCGACTGTCGGGTAGCCGGCGAGATGCTGTTCCACAATTGGGGTACGGCATACTTGATAGAGCAATGCGTCCACACGACAGGTCCGGCATATTTGATAAAGCGATGATTTTTTCGGTCAGTCATATGATATTTGGACGACGTGGACGCGCGTGTGTTGTGCTTGTGCGCTTTTGATTCCGAGGTAAAGAAGTCATTGAAATATTCGGGGCAATGACCGCAGTGGAAGCTATGTGGAACTGATACATAAACTTGGCGATTTCTAGTTTCCGCATATCTTGTATGTTTAGGACACCAAATATCTTCAGCAGCGACTTGTTGGATGGACAACCAGGCGCTTCGGGCCCTATCTATGATATGGAGTACATTATGTTGTAGTTTCTGCTGTGGCTCGAGCATCCTACAGTTTTACTGGTAGCCCCCCAACAGAAGATGTCATATTGCCATACAATTTCGATTGGATTAAGGATGTCTAAGGCTGTAGAACTGGCCGCACTTCGGTGGTAATTTAGTGTCTAGGGACTGAATATGACTCTTCCAGGACATGTCCGAGTCCAGTAAAACCCTGAGATATTTGGAATTTTCTGTGTTGAAAACGGGCTGCTTAGCGATGTTAACGTTGCTCTTCTATAAATTGAATTGTGTTTGCACTCATAAGCTAAATATTTTTCAAAAGTATTTACACACTTTTGCATAATTATAATACGTTTGAAAAAACACTTTTTTTAAAAAAGGGCATTTGTTAAAAACACTGTTTAAAACATGTTTTAAAGGAAGTGTTTTAAGACGTCGTTTGTTTTAAATGCAACCCTAGTCGTAAGGAATGCGATGGCAATGGATTTACCTGCGCGAGAGGGATATTCTTATTAACTCGCTGCAAAATGTCGCGGATAAACAGGCATTTTCAGGAAAACAATAAATGAGATTAGAATTAAATTCACAGAATCCGAACATTTCTCATATTAGATTGGAATTAGAATTAGAGCATAAACCAATTCACAAATTAGATTAGAATTAGAACTAGAACTAGAGCATAGAAACATTTCACATATTAGATTAAAATTCGATTACTGGCATTTCGCTCTAATTTAGTGAAATTAGTCATCTAGAATTATCTAGTTGTCCAACTGTCCAAGTCTGACTCCGAGACGAAGTCACCATGAAAAATCGGGGCTAATGAGCGGTATACTATATAGTACAGTGGTTCGGAACCCTTTTGGACAGAAGAGCCATATTGGCCCAATATTTTCAAATGTAACTTCCGAAGAGCCATACATGTCATTCAACTGTTACATCACAATTGAACATCAGTGACTTTAACGAAATATATGGGTATAATGTCATCTTAATAATAGTCAATAGGGAGTTGGTAAACCTTACGTAATTCCCTGAACTGAGACCTGATAAGACATTTGTGAGTCGTTTATTTGTCGTATGAATGATAGATAAGAAATATGAAATCGTACGACGTTGGGTTCATCTCGAGATATGCATGTAATACCACGTAGAGACGTTGATGCATTCGTGGTGATTATTAGCTGGTGAGGAAGTCGATATACATGCATGATTATGAGCCGGTTCGGAAGTCGATAGACATTCATAAGTACTTCGCCAATTGCGAAAAAGATATTGCATTTTGAACCGTACGTGACATTCAATAAAGTTACAAGTCGGGGAGACGGAAACAAAATATATTCGTCAGTGTGATCCATCGAATACGTGTGCAATAGACAGGCTACGTGGTACGTTAGCCAACAAGGTCGTACGCCGGTCGTCGAACGGAAGAAGAAACACGCAGCGAATTGTAAACGCAACCTTCTTGGAGTCAATAATACATCTTGGAGTCAGATATACAATTATACAACTACAAACGTTCGCTCTGCGTTAAAGTGACGTATTGGTAGCACTAATATGTAGGATTCGTAGTGTGCGCCATATTTTTCTGCCCACATGGGTAGGCGGAGCCAAATATGATCGGTGCATGGTCCCTGAAGCAGTACATAACCACCGCGTGATGCGTCAATGACGTGGGGTTAGGGGAGGCAAGTGAGACAGAGCCTCAGATGTCGTCAGGGATGAGTGAAGGAAAATTGTGAATCCTTCAATGGATATTGGTATCTTCTGTCGATGTTTATGAATGACCAGATTTTGAACATTTTTATTCGTAAAATGACGGAATTTTCATGCTTATTGTTTGAAAATAAAGCGAAAAGGGAGATGTAAGACTCAGATGAGGCATAGGCGGGCCAAGCCTCGCCTGTGACAGCGCAACTCATTGTAAATAGCTGGGAATTTATAATCACTAATTTTGGTTAAATGTAATTTTCGTTCTGATTCTGAAAATCGAAGTATTGATTGACTCCTAAAATATTCGACGTAACGTTGCGTTACACACCTGTATTTTTTCGTAGGTGGCGAGATAGTGCAGTGGTATAATCCGCGGCTGCAACACCAATGGGCTGCGGGTTCGAGTCCGACTTAGGTCGACTTCAGAATTCTTACCTAAGTGTTGGAGGTTCATCTAGGCTCCTCCCGCCATCTCCTCCGAGTAAGCGGTGTCTTACAAAAAGCCTAGAAGTGGGCCGTGCTATAAGTCGGCAATTACGGAATAAAAATGAAGAATATCGGCCAGGTGTAAACGACCATAGTAGTCGACAAGCACCTTAAATACCTCAAAACAAACAAACAAACAAACAAACCTACATTTTCACGGCGGTGCTAAAAATCTAATAACCAATCAAGAAAAGGGATAGGTTTGGCGTTGTTATTAATTTGAATTTGTAAATGTGAATGTCACTTCCAAGGCACTTTATTTCTCCGTGTAGATCAGGAAGACATTATGCATATGAAAACTGCATTGTCCTACAAGTGTCGCCGTGTCTGCTATTCTCTTTCGTCAACTAAGGTATCGTGCAATCCAAGATTTCTAGACGGCAATGATTGGTAGATCGAACTCGCGAGTGGTGTTAGTCGGCGGTGCGACAGCAACTTAAATTTTGGGATTTTGAAAAGAGGGAGGTACGAGCCCCTATCCCTGAGTACCCCACTGTCTTGACCTCTCAAAGACGTGTTTGCGCTTCCACGAGAATAATAATTTTCGCCGTCATTAAAATTTACTAATAGTTGCTGCAATATTGATAAATTAGGTACAAAATTTAAGATTTCCGAAAGAGCCATCTTATACCCAAAAGAGACATATCTGGCTCGCGAGCCATAGGTCCCCGACCACTGATATAGTAGATCCGAATTCGATGCGAATGCTATAATACTTTTGTCAGGTTCTTGATTTTGATCAGCTGTACGATTATCGTACTACGTACGATACTGACTGAATCATTGGTAGGTTAATTGTTCCAGACAAAACGCTTATTATTATTGAACTAAGACCACGAGGCTCATAGTTACGTCCTCACAGCTATGTTTATGAGTCAATTCTATATGGAGTTACTTCATATTCGTGTATTATTCCACATTGATCCGTTAAAACATTTACTCGTCAGATTTTTAGTTTTAGCTGTTTAATAGGGACTGTTTTGACAATAGGCTAGTGTGCTATATGAATGCAGATTACAGACCGAAGTCAATCAAGCTATCGAATTCGACTAGTCATGCTCTCCTATGTGTTCCCCGAAACAACCTGCAATTATTGCAATTCACAGTTCCGTTCTTCTGCTCCGCATTATGTGTCGTGGATTGACTTCTAAATATCTTATCGCAGGAGCGGGCAAACTTTTTAGCTCGCGGATAAAGGACTGGGCACAATGATTCGAGTACTCGAATCTGAATCGAGTATTAATTTCAATGATTCGATTCGAGTAGTGAAAGACGATTCTTTTAGTACTGAAATTATACGCTCCTCACCACTGAAAGTTAATTTATCAACAAGAATTATAGTTCCGATACTATTTTCCACTGTTGAAGCCTTGATTGGCCGTATCGTAGCATACGGAACATATAGTACAAAGCTACGACGGTTAGCCTACTGGAAATAGCACATTGTCAAGTGCAATGAAATCGGTATGGTCGAAAAAATCTTCAATGTGGTGGATAACAGGCATTATATTATTTGTGGTGGGATAAAAGGTACATATTTGAACAACGGAGACTGATCTAGCGCAACGCGGGCTGTCGCTAGAAGACGCCCACGACCGCCTACGTTGGAGACGCCTAACACGAGCCCAAAACTGATTATCTCGATGTTCTTTTGTTTCCTGTTTTCTTTTGCCCTTTTTATTTTATCTAATTGAAAAGTCTATATATATATATATATATTGAAGTATAAAATATTATAGTTTTGTTATAGCGTCATAATGAGTGATACTCGATTACAGTGGCGGCTCGTGACAATATCGGGTGGTGGGGCAAGGGCTGCAAGCAAGCGAATTTTGCGTAAAATTTACTGAGGAATAGGCTGATCAAGCGTTCAGCTGTTTGCCGCCATCGAAAACGAAACAGCTATCGACATTGACAGGGGTTGTAATTGTAAGCAAATGGCCTGAAGGCCACNATTNCACGGTGAAATTGACATTGAAGAATATAAAATAAAACTAAATATTTGAATGCAAACCGAGGATGTTAGTAAACTGTTTCATGATATCATCATCTCATCANCTATCTCAGTATGGAACACAGTTAGCGTTAACACAGATACACCGGCTTTTGCGTGAAATCCGCAATGCGTTAGGTAGGCTAAGTGTCAGATCAGCGCACATCTCTANCANACTCGNCCTTGATAACGAAATTGCTGCCCNAATCATTGAGTNCCAACCTTGAGACTTGGCACAGCNTTCGATACTAAAATCAAGATATACCATTCAAAAGCTCATGACGGATCTAGCTAAGGAGCATCGTTAAAATCAATGGAGACCAATACCGGCTTTGCGTAAAATATGTTTGCGATAAATGACGAGTCAGCTCTCTCTGGCCCTGGAACTTCCACAATCAGCCTCGAATTTTTCATTGTTATGGAGATTGGCATTGGGACGCAACAATGCT
>ATSW01001327.1:0-24098 GCA_000444245.1 Botryllus schlosseri
AAATTGAGTATCGGAAAATGCTATAGCCATTGCATCCCGAAATATCGACATCTTACAAAACCTAACAAGGCCAATTACTGACAGATCGCCATGAGTTATATCCAGTTATACATTGCCCGTCTAACTTAACCGCTGTATGTATGATAAAATAAAAGTTGCTCGAGCATATAGCGTGCGGCTGGTTTTGCATGTCGCGAGTTGGATATTGCTTAAATTCTTTCGTACTATCTAACGTCCCCAATGTAAAACATTCTGGGTCTACAGATTTATCACAAACACTTCCATCATCGCAAAAGCGATTGATAAAATGTTATTTACATCCAACATTGTGACTTTGAGATTAACAATCTAGTTTTTGGTCTGACCGAGATGGGGATTGACTCACGACCGACCGATTAAGGACGCCGGACGCATCATCATTACTTTATCTTGGCGGACCTTGGCGGGGTCGTGCAGGTCCGCGTTTATTCAAAATACGAGACGAAAGGTATTGCCTAAAAACTTATCCCAGGCTATATATAATTGTTATCTGTCTGTGTAGTGATCAGATATAGAATAAAAAAACTTGTAGCGACCCAGTTACAGTTGCGGTCGAAGTGCGGCGGATATTTCGGGCCGAGGTTTTATCGCCGCTGATCTTTTTATCAGCCCACTTCTCAGAGTCGCATGTTGGCAAACACCCACGGTTTTACTTGGCACTCGAAATATATTCAACTAAAGGCGAATGAGACGATAATTAGTTTTCTTCTCAGTCATTGTTCATAATCGAAAATGAAGAGCGTCTAGGCGTTATTGAATTCTCGCCATTGGGAAATGAGATAAGATAAGTTACCATTGGTGCGGCAGATGCCATACGTTAAGCTGAAACCTCGACACAGCAAATATATGCTATCACAAAGTAGTGAATATGTGGACCGTTTCGTTATTTGCTGGCTTATATATTCATTATGATTGTTGATGTACAATGTTATTTCCAATTCTCAACTAGTTGCTGGCGATTACCCACGACGAGTGTCAGGGTGGTTAATTTTGTTGTTTTCAAGTTTAATAATGAATCCTAATGATCGTCATGTTCATTAGTTTCATTAGCTCCACTAGTTTCATTAGTTCCAATCCAATGTACAAAATTATTGCACCAACGGACCGACTGACAAATAATCGCGCGAGGCCCGAAGACAAATTCAAATGGAATTATTTCTCCCCCAAATACTTTAATTTGATCGTTGATTTATGTTGAACACTTTCCATAAAATCTTTTCTTCGAGATCGTGTTTGATTTTTAGAAAGCGCTTCGTGTTGTCTCGCGGATCCCAGTCTGAAATTCCCTGCTCTACAGGAAGGTTGTAACCTCATGCTGTCCGTCCGTACCAACCGTGATACATTACCGTCATTAGTGTTGGGCACGCGATTGATCGTAATCGCTTTCCGAACCCAAATTAGAAAATAAACGTTATATATCGTGTACTTTTGACTTCGTAATCTGATTTCAAACTCCTATTCCGCTTCGATGTTTATTATTACAAAACAATCTGTCACATTCAATCGACGTCTATTCGAGACGATTCTCGAGGTGACGAATTCATCAGCGAAATACTCTTATTGTATATATAGGCGGTCAAGTTGTTGAGTTATTGACATCCGTTAATGTTATCGTGACGAAAAAATAGCACATGAGAAGAAAATGTTCAGCTCGGTTTATTGTAAAACGTTTGATCCTCTTGAAAACACCACAAGATTACTTACAATGAAAAGATAGGAAAGAGTCGAAATGACTTGCATTATTCTTTGAAATCAGACGCCCATTTGTATGACGATGAAAAGAAGAGGCATTCACACTGAATCAGGGTTGTTCAGTGTTTTTGCTATTCACGGTGGCATTTCCTTTACATAACCCTATATAGCGTATGGCTGCATTCCAGCGTAATGGCCTACCTGGTCGGCAAATATCCAGGTTAAATTGGCGAATGGGGACTTCGCATCGCGTGTGCCGTTCTCTGCCATCACTGTCTTCTTGTTAAATACCAAGTACGTAAACGTTTCTAATTGTAGAAGCAAAACGGCACACAGCATGGTTACTTTACGCACCGAAATCGCGAGTATTGATGTTGGGAAAAGTTATTGAGATTCGTTGTCCAGTCAAGTCTAGTGCGCGAAAGAATTTCAACTTTTTGAATGAATTTTGTCGATAATATCGGTAGTTGCACATATTACTATCAATGATCTATCCTTGCTCAGCCCATGTGATCCGATTTATCGTTATAGCTGATGGAGAGGGTGCCTTCGAAACTTTTGGGCACAAAATTGTTGACTATACATTTCTCGGTTGTTATTAATCAATTTGATGCATGTCTTTTTTCTGTCCTCCCAACAGGATTGTCAGTAAAGGCAAAATATTTATTGGAATCGCCCGATCGTATCAAAAAGCCTTCATTCGCGAGACGCACACAATTGCAAATTGGTATTATTTTATAGTAGGCATCTTTTTCCTTGCATTTCGCATGCATACGGTGAGGCTCAGATTGCATTACTGTATTAGCATCATTCCATGCGCAAATAAAATTTTGATGTGAAATAAAATCTCTCAAAAATTTCTGGTCCTACTCGTTAATTCAAATTGCATGTTGGCGGCCACCAATACTCGCTAATTTAACTATTTGCAGACGGTCCATAATTTTCGTTCTACGACGGCAGACTGGTAGATAGAAGATAACATATGAAGAACAAGCTATAGGTGCGGTGGCATGTGTCGCGAGGCAAAGTTGATATGTCTGACTGTGGTCCGTTAATCTCGAGCGCTGAATAGTAATCATTATGTGGAATGTGCCTATAGATTGACTTGAATGTTGACAATGCTCTATGACTGTGGGCTTACCGTCGAAATATCGTTGCAGAGTTTTGGTCCGGCATATACTTGGTTGCGTTCTTTTGATGTTTTTACCGAATTTATATTATAGTTGGACAAGTGCGCGTGTGCCGTTCGTATGCGCTACAGCAGGGGTGGGCAAACTACAGCCCGAGGGCCGCATGCGGCCCGCAACACCGTTCTGTGCGGCCCGCGAGAGTCTAAAGAAACTTTTTAAAAATGTTGATAAAATGTGTAGGCTACTAAAAATCGAAATAATGCATGGACTTGATTTAACTATTTCTTAGTATATTTCACCATGATAATTCTAAAACAATGGTTCTCAAAATGGGGTGCGTGAAAGCATCAGAAGGGGGGCGCGAAGCTGAGCTCAACTGAAAAAAATTTTCGCGCTACGCGCGATTTACCAACAATTTCAAAATTAGAACTCTGTATTAAGTATGAATTTCCACATTTCAAAATCTCTCAACCATAGTCGTAACCTTCCATGCTATCAAGTTATCTGTTAGGTTGCTAGCAACCTGGTTGCGTTTTGTGATATGACGATATGGGAGCGCGAAATCTTTCACCATCATAAGTGGGGGGGGGCGTGTCTTAAATAGTTTGAAAACCACTGTTCTAAGGTAAATAGGNTACTTCCTATTTTANTTTTNATGTTCAATTTCTGGCGCGACAGCTCGATCTCAAGGCCCACACNGTTTGAAAGGTTNCAACTGCTNANCATCACAGAAATCCTAAACGAGATTGACATAATTCGGATCACGAGTGGGATTTCAGATTNGCCACNNCAGTTTTAATTATTTCAGTGATGTGCTTATAAAAACCGATTNGCGCGTGTCTTANGTAGATTCGATCTCTTTATGCGTAGAATTNAGGCATTTATATTTTATCTACACANAGTAGAAGCTAACATGGTTATGATTCTGTGAGCATTGTGTGTCCTGGAACTGAACCAAAAGTGAAATTAGTAAATCTATGAACAGATCGCTGCTCACAGATTTATATTTCAATCTTGTTCTAAGAATCGGGACAACCTACTTTCATCTCTATAGTTTTGAAAAATTGGTTATTGAGGTCGACCAGCCTATGAAATACCGCCACTTTCTTTCTGACGCGTGTACGATATCATCAAAGATAAGTTTGTTTTGTTTTAAATAAGCACATGTATTATCTCCATGTCCTCACTATTTAATCAAATACCAATATTGCGTTTTGGTTTATAATCCCATTTCATATAGTGCGGCCCGCGAACGGATTCATATGTTGAATGCGGCCCGCGAGCTCAGAAGTTTGCCCACCCCTGCGCTACAGTGATGGCGTGGAAAACAAATTTACCGACGCATTCCTGCTTTTGACACTTATAACTCCCAATGAGTGTTGTGCAGTTTAATTTGATTCCGAATCGAGGCCACAAATTTTCATTTTGTTCGGAATAACATGATTGCTGTGTTTATGGCTACGTGCATTCACTCAGACGTGGCGTACCAATTGGTTTTTGTTTTAGCAAGGTTTGTGTTTCACGATGTAGTTTACGGACGCGTTCAAGTTTGACACACACCAGACGTATGGGAAAGGCCTTGCGTTTTGAAGTTTAGCAATTACAAATTCCGTGACACATTTCTACGAAATATTTATTTCATTCCCCGCTTGGAACAAATCCAGGAGTGTATCTTAATGAGCTTTCTCATCGACGCACTGGATAACTCTGTCTTCCATCGCCTCAACAGATTGCACCAAGTCACAACAGTGTGTTTGCTATTTTGTTTCAATCCAGCCAGCGCAATCAAAACATGCACTCGCGATTCCTTATAAACATGTCGATGATATTAGCCGTGAAATGAAGCCGCGTCCATAACGTGATTTCGAATCCCACGGTTTCTTCAAAAATTCGCAGTGGCTGAGATTGATGCGAAACAAATCAAGTCATTTATTTATTGACGATGTAAATGCGACGTAACCTTTATCTAGTCCGCATCACCATTGTTGAAACATGAAAGTATTCGCGTGTTCTATTTTTGACGCAGAGATCGTATCCAAAATAATCCAACGAATCGTTTGTTATGAAGCGGATCCGCCGTTATTGTAATGGAGTTTGGATATTTCACTTTTCCTCGAAATGAAATTTGCCGACTTCTTCTACATCTTGCTAGCTTTATGATCGCTGTAATGAAATCGTTCGCATTCTGACAATATTCGGTTCCTATAAGTTGGATGCCCGTCATTTGAGCGATACAATGAAAATGACACCTGAGTTCGTGACTTTAAAACCGCAAAAACCAACGCTAATCCTAATTTCAGAAAACGTGCTCAGGTCTATAGACAATAGACATACTTCATTCAGTCCTCGAATCTGCATGTATAATAACGGCGTCCGATTGTGTGCATGTAAGTCAAGTAGACGTGCGAGTTGTAAATTTGGGGAGGGTTTCAAAATAAGACTGTAATTTAAAACCACAACGATCGGCGGTTTCTAAGTTGATCTCTAAACGGAAGCCGTAGGCTCATGATTAATACATTTTGGTAATGCAATTTTGACTGCTATGACACCTCGCTGTGCTGTTGCTGCTGCTGTCTCTCATTGAGTCTGTTAACTTCAACTATAATATGATATCATTCAGCGTAATAAACGTGTCTGAAAATCCCGCCCCTGCTATAAACTCTGTTCCCCTGTTATTTTACAACACCAACTGATTACACAGTGATTGCTACGGTGACAAGGACAAGGACCCTGCATCACAAGCTTTGAGACGTAGGAAAAGAAAAATTCGAATTTTGTGTAGGTCTTGCAGCTTACAGAACAAGAAATTTGCGATTCAATGTTTTGCTGATATTAAAATGACGATTTCCAGCGTTTCACATGAAAAGGGTCTTATGGTCTTGCCCACGCCCAAAAATAGGCTCGTGAAAAACGATGTAAGGGGCATATTTGGAGATGGTGTTAACCGGCATTGCCGGCTTCACATACGAACCGTCTCTACTACGAACTCGCAAATGTGGCCAACACACAACGCCACCAATTCCTAATGCTTCTGGTCTGGAATTCTCAGCAGCCACAGCAGCCAACAACGCTAACCAGGTGTACGTACTTGGTTTAGGCACCCAAAATACAATAACAAAAACTAACGGCAACTATAGGTGCAGGGCGGGCATATATAAGCCAGGTAAAAATAATCTGGAATCCGTAGGAGAACATAGTTGCAAAAACGGCTTTGGCGTAGGGATGGTGCGACCACCTGAACACGGACCTGTGACGTCGCGTGACGTCGTATTGCTAATTCCAACTCTACATTTCCGTAAAGTAATATATCAATATGCACGACACCTAACGCCGACTTGGGCAATATTATGCCACAATGCTGTACTACATGCTGATTTCTTTAAAGTTCAGCAAATGTATCGACTGGATCAATCAAATGCAATAATTCCAAAAATCAAGATCTTCCGTTGCTTTGTCAACAATTTTGACGAGAACTTACAAGGGATATAAGATTACGCCTTAACACCCTAGGCTAGACTCTGGTTACATTGAGTTACATCAGAGTAGAAAAACGGTTCCTATACTTGAGACAGATATTACCTCGAAAACACGTTTTACAGCAGCCAGCACCCCAATATGACGATATTATTCTTAGCCTGCACCATCGTGATGCTTTGGCGACGGAGATGCGATACGAACGTGAGGTCATTTAGTCTATAGCCCGTTTTTTTCTCCTCCATGCTATCCGTGGATACTGATCGCTTAGCAGGATAGCCGCAGATACCAGTTTTCGAGTTTTTGGTCTGACCCAGAAGCGGATTGAACCCACGACCTATGGATTAAGAAGACGGACGCATCAATACACTATCTCGCTCGGCATATGATACCATAAACAGTGGTGGCTTTTCAGGTGGGCGAGGTGAGCGGTCGCACTAGGCCCCCCTGGTCGAAGAGCCCCCCCCCTCCCCTTAGGTTTTAGCGCTTTTTTCAAGGTTGTAGCGAATAGACGTGGAAATCCTTGTACCAATCAAGAAGATGATTGCGTTCAGATGAGGCAATCAGCAAATCTTCTCATTTGTAATAGAAGTCCCATATCACGACGATCATCAAGTCTCTATGCATGCCTGTTAAGTTGGTAGGCGAAATGGGGGTCTGGGGGGCGAAGCGAAGCCCCCCAGAAGCTGCGATTACATACTTATAGCCCCCCCCCCCCTCGGAAGTCTCGGCCAGGGCTCCCAGTCGTAGAGCAACCACTGACCATAAACATATCAAATCAAGATAGATCCCGCTCGTCTGATACATTTTGTTGCATTAGCCTACACAACAATGCATTCTTTATGTCAATCTCGTTGATGTAAATAATTGATTGGTTAGGCACAATTTACTGACTATACGCTCATGTAGTGTATTTCGTTCCTGCTATTGTGTGAGCAGACAGTCACTACATTTTCATACACGGAAAGCTGAATATTGCGAGAAAACTATCGATCTAATATCGTTTTCAAATTGGCAAGCTGCATGCTTGTTTAGTGCTGAATTTCTTTTGATGCTGTCAGCACCATTCGAAGAGTGGTCCGAAGTTGAAATGCCAAGAATATCAACCAAATATGTTATAATGACGTGGAAAATTGAAGTATATAAAAAAGTTCACAGTGCAGAATCTATCAAGTTTCGTATGAGAACAACCTCAATATTTCTGAGGTTCACACACCGAACGCGAATGAGAACTTCACGTTCCCACAATCCCTACTTTGGCCGCAATGATTAGCTGCAATAACACGTTTATGAAATTTCTGTTGAAATCACAATATCAAGTCTCTGGTATTCGAGAGAGTTCCGATCCATCTATTACGACCATTTCATCGATTGCATCAACGATTTGTTTCGAACGAATTACCTTCTCGTGAAAATGGTAGAGCTGCAAACAGGCCGAAAGAAAGCACTGTTTGTGCATATATAAATGTACTCTGAGAACCGAATATGTCAGAGAGAGAGAGCTCTATCAACGGGATAGAACACAGGGCTTCCCTAATTCAAGTTTGCGGAGCGTAGACCAGTTTCTCTCGAATTAGTGCACATTATACCAAGTGACCATAACGTTCATTTTGGAGAATAACATGTGCCCTTATCATTGGTAATTAATAATATGAAACACAAGTATGTAGCGGGCAACGATCTTGTTTGGTTGATAATAACTACTTTCGCTGCATAAATCTTTCTATGATTCACTCCAGTTAGTCTTGAATTTAAATTCATATCTGCACAATGCGACTTTACGAAGGGGGCTTATAAAAAGCTCGGCAGCGATAAAACAGTGGCCAGAAATGTTGGCAAAAACCTTTGATATTGATATGTCCAGGCGCCGACTAGCCCTATATTTGCATCCAGCTCGTTGCGCAAACAATGCGAGCCGCAGAGAATAATATAAAGTAGAAATGCGAATTTACAATCACATGCATCTCACTAAAGGATTTTTTAGGTCTGGTACGTGAGAGCGATACCGATGTTATTTGAGTAGCGACAATCCTTTACTGCAGATATCGAAACAAAATCATTATGTGTTATTCCACAAAACGCCTCAACAAAGTAATGGATAATAATATATCCGCCCGAAGTTAACCCATGATAACCGCATGAATCGTCTTAATCGGTGAAGCGCCTATACATCAGTTCGGTCGAACACCGTATGGGAGCCCAAGGTCAGAGATTGGTATCGGGACAGACGAGGTCCTGTTTAGTACCTGGTCGCAAGAGCTGACTGAGCTTACATATGTGCGAAATTGCTCAGTATAGGATGTATAAATAACATGTTTACAGCAGCTTCATTCTGATTGCAACTTTCGATTCTGTCATGTATATCATCATCCGGTAATTTTTGGAGATAAAAAAAAACAATTTAACATTGTCAAGTCTGAGAATTAATAGTGAAATAGTCGTAGTCGTTGCTATTGTAGTTGGTATACGTCGAATAAGTTGATTATAAAACTTGAATTATAGATCGAAGCAGATTTTGTGACTCGAACACAAGCATTAGGAATTATTTTGATGAAATTGGTTCAAACCAAAAATTCGTCATTGGATAGCACGATAATTAACTCCCGTCCTCGCAATGATAGCCGTTTGGTATCAATAATGTCTTTACGTAGCCACCTGTACGAGACGCCATCATCAGAAGTCATGTAATGTACACGCGCAAGGGGAGCTGCTCTCGAATATCATGTCGATTATGATAACAACCAATCCGATATCAGATTTAAGGCCGATACCGATAAACCTAGTAACTAACAACTTCGCGGATAACCCCGATATATTCAGGTGATCGTCAAAAGATATGGCATATATAGCTTTAGGTGCATTTCCACAACTTCAAATGATATATTTGAATAGCTTTACAGCCATTGCTACGCTTGGGAATGAGATAATCTGGAAATGCGGCATCTGGTCACCTGTAAGATATACGAAAAAGACCAATATCCTCTGTCTAGAATTCGCAGATTATTGTCCAATGAGTCCCTACAACCATGCTGTGACGTCACGAAAGTTACTTGTGGTACATAATTTCAATATTGCAACGAACAACACATCGCAATTTATTCACTCTAAGCTTTTCCGCGGACACTCATCGGGAGCCGCCGTCAGTAAATACGGAGATTGCATTTTGCAATTTGAAATTTAAAGATGAAATAGATCGTGTGACGTAAGAATGGTATAAAAACAACAATGAGAGAATTCACAAAACGAGAGCGTTAAGCAAAAATGCAATTAGCGCAATACAAAATGGCTATTATATACAGCCAGAAACGCAACATTAATGACATACAAGGGGATAATAACGCCAGTCCTTTTGTCGATAAAGAATCGGTTGCTCGAGTTTTATTATAGTCGATTCGAGAACATTTAAATGGAACAGATAACATCTTCGAGGTAGATTTGAAAATCTGTTATCGTTATACGATTTTGCCGACTCTGGATAAGTAAGAAGGTGCTGACCTATTGCAGAAATTACATGCCATGGTCTGGTCATAGTCTCGCAAGAAAGGGTTGCTTGTCTGCGATGGGCTGTCGGAAATAGCATTGGCGTCTGGTTTTCTAATCCGCTTGGGCACATGTTGGTCAATTATTTGTTGCAAATGAAGTGATGTACGACCTACATACCGACTGTCGCAGCGTCACGTATAATTGTAAATAATACTATACTCTGTGCGGTGGCGAGATAGCGCAGCAACACCAATGGGTGCGGGTTCGAGTACGACCGAGGTCCGAATTCCGATACCTAAGTGTACCTAGGCTCCTCCTCGCCACCTCATCCGCGTCAGCGGTGTCTTACAAAAGCCTAGAGGTGGGCCGTGCTATAAGTCGGCAGTTACGGAAAAATATTAAGATTATCGGCCTGGTGTAAATGACCATAGTAGTCGACAAACACCATGAATACCCTAAAACAAACAATACTCTGTTTTGTGGCAAGTAGTACATCATTCTCTGTTGCAGGCAAGAGAGATGTTGTGGTGTAAACCACCGTAGGTTGTACCTACATGAAGCATTGTCCAATAGAGAATAGACGACAATGTTTGCTTCTCAAATATACCAGAGACTTTACCAATCCGTGGTAAATGTGAATATAGTGGACATTTACTTGGTCCAATGAATTTGTTGGCTCTGAAATTATTTAGTTTTTTTTTTATCAATGGTGGACTTCACAATGTATTCTGGATGTCCGTTGGATCATGAGAGCCCGGTGAACAAACGTTCTTATCAGATTAGTTTTGCGCTTAGTTGGACAAAATGTATTCCAAGCAATATATTGGCCAGTGAATGTGGCTTTACGAAAGACTGACGTTAAGAACTTCTTATTGAACATTTTTACGAAGACATCAAGGAATGCAAGAGAATCGTTATGTTCCTTCTTCATCGTAAATTCGTGCGACGGATGAAGCTGATTCAAATGCCTCAAAAATATATCACATTGGGACTCTCCGTTAAAGTCCACTAATGTTTCATCAACGTACCGATGGTAGGCTACATCAATGGTTTACCATTGTAGTGAAATAATTCTTTATCGCAATGACCTACGAAAATATTAGCAGGTATAGAACCGAGAGGTGATCCCATCGCTAGTCCACCAATCTGTTTATAGATAACTTCATTGAAACTAAATTCCATGTTGCAAGTTGCCATGCGCATTAGTTTGAGGAACATGTCTCTAGAAAATGGCGGGGATCGCAAAGAATCACCGTATAGCTCAGTAGCGCAGAATTGTATGGTCTCTGCAACTGGGACGTCGGTAAACAAACCTGAGATGTCGTAGGAGCTCATAAAGATTTTAGCAGGATCGAGCTTAGAATTTCTTATGGAATCACCAAATTTTGCAATGAAAACCTTTGAAAATCTATTATGCCATCACAGTCGATTTTCAGCCACCCAAAAACGATGATGATCTTAGGCTAAATAAGGTGATCAAGACAACTGCAAGACCCTCCTGATCCGATTTACCGGTATTGCTGATGGAGGCGGTATACCGCAACATCTCTGGAGCACCCTCACGGTTGAGACGGTTAAGATCTCGCGAGTAAGCTTCGGGCGTGTCGATTGTTATTATTTAAATTGTTGGGACTGTTATTTCGTGACCTCTACTGGAGATTGTCGCTACTCAAAAGATGTTTGAATCGCTCCAAATTCGAATTTTCCCACGGTGTGTCATATTTTACGCTGCGAGCAGTACATGTACGGCTTGATCAGATTGCAAGGACAAAACTATTCGGTGCCGTTATTCTGCTCCAAGGTTTTATCGTCGTCGATATTTTCGAGAGTCGCATATTGGTCAAAATTTCAAGTTGGTGTGTACTCGCGCGTACATGTGGCGCTTAATAACTCTGTACCCAAAAGCATCCCAATGCCCTCAAGCGATAGGCCTAGTAGACATTTACTGTTCTCTAGTATCTGCGAATACAGTTAGACGCAATTCTGTAAATCACACTGTTTTGTATTGCTTTTGCATTCATTAGTCTCCGGGATCGTACCCATTTCAAAAATAAGAAATCTCACTACAAGAAAAACGAAGTTGAATTATTCTGCCCTAAAATACTGTACTTTAAAGAAATTTACTAGAATGTCTGAAAATTGGGAAGGGGTGAAAGTTTGGCCCTCTAGCACCCTGGCTACGCCAATAAAACAACCATCGCACAATACGAGAAGACGCAAGGTTTTTCCTGGGTCGCATCGAATGCCTCGAAACGACAGCCAATATAGTTGCCAGTTAACGAGGAGGTTTCTAACTTATTTTGCTTAACTGTCTGATGTTTAGCGTCTGGTTTTTAACATACGATGAAATTCCTGATTCCTTCACTGCTGTTTTTATTTGTCTTCATCGCATCGCCTACGTTGGCAACAAACGTTAAGTCGTCACCTTTCAAAGAAATGGTTTGTAGCCAGTGCCAGAAATGGTGTGATGAAGGCGGAAGCTGGACCGTAAGTTTAAGGCGCGATTTCTGTAAAGAATGAGATTTCTTATTGGTTTCATAAAAGGTTTTCCAGCGAAGAATTAAAGGAGACGTCAATTTCTACAGAGGTTGGGATGATTACGTGAATGGATTTGGGAATTCACAAGGAGATTTTTGGTTGGGTATGACTTGGTGAATACTTCTTTCGTTGTCGATTCTATCTCATGTGTTGCTCCCATCCACTCATCACGGCTCAAAGGACGAGTCGTTATTCGAACGAACGTAAAGCGAGCTGTTGAGACTTGAATTATCATATGTCGTGAGCAGGGCTGTGGAGTCGGTAAATTTTACCACCGACTCCAACTCCGACTCCACACATTTTCCGTATACCTACTCCGACTCCTGAGTCTTTAAACGTACCTACTCGGACTATTTTCTTAAGAGAACTCCGACTCCGACTCCAACTCCGACTCCAACAGTATTACCAATTTACTTTGAAAATTATATGCCACAGTGTCGGTTCACTGATTATCATATAGGCTAACCATCAAGCATATGCAAACATATGATTAACGATGGCATACAAAATTGTTTCATTGTGGTACAGCTCGAATTATTCACTATGCAATTAACATGAAAGAATGCATTTGTAAATATCCTTCCTTTTTTCATATTCTATATGTTTTTAAAACATGGACTCTGTAATGTCCTAATATGTATTAATAACATGACATATATCCAATCCTGTTTATTTAAAATGTAGATGAAACAATCGAAGTGTAGCTCTTGTGTATGATTCATCAACCAATACATAAATGTAACTTACTAATTTTCTCATTACACACTATACTGATTACAACACACACACTCTCACTACTAATAAACATTGGTCATAAACGAAATTTAGGAAGTAGTCAAATAGCATATGTTTAGTCTACGTGCACTTAGTCAAGTATTCAATGACTACGATTTGCAGTCTATCTTAATCATTTGTTCGACCCAAGCAGCTAAGCTACACTACAAATATTTGTTTTTAATTTTGTCAAGTGGGAAGCAGCGTTTGGTAATATTTACCTCAATTTTGCTATTTTACGAAACCAGACAATGTATTTACTCTGTCACAGTATTAAGATATAATTCCAAAATTTGCGATTTTCTTCCTCTGTGCAACTGAATTGTAATTTGCAAATAATGTCCAATTTTATCTATATCAGAGGTGGCCAACCCTTTCGGCCAGAGGGCCACATGAGATTTACAAGCCATTGCGCAGGCAGGCAACTGGAATGTTATTAACCTTTCATTATTCGTCCGATATGGGCGAACCGAATTAGGTAACACTGAAAACAAGATTTATATTACCATACGCTTCAAACTTGATAATAATTATGTCATGAAAACTGCGTGTGTAACTGTGCAGGGTGCAGTCACGCCCTGGTCGCGCGAAGCGCGATGTTTTTCAAAGGTAATGAATGAATTCTATCGATAATTATATTACTTACATATATTGGGGGTCGCCTCTGTATACCACTGGGCTCATTTGTCAAGGACAGGATTATTCAGCGTTTAGACATAGCAATATATATCGACGGTTTCGGTTAACATGCCTCTATCATTTTGTGCAAATCTTTCGTCGCCGACGATCTCGCTGCGAGCGCACAAGCGAATTCGCGAATCTTCTAACTGCGAATATAGTTAGACTCAATTCTGTAAATTACGCTAATTTCGAGAATTACCTCGCAGGCCACAGAAAACCTTCTCGCATGCCACATGTGGCCTTCGGGCCACGGGCAGGCCGCCCCTAATCTGTATCGTCATTGTTAACAACGGTTGATGATACATAAAAATCCTATTGAAAATTATTTGAAAGCAATTGTTTTCATGATAAAGAAGTTGGAGTCGAAGTCAGGGTCATTTTAACAAAGTCCGACATCAGTCAGTATTTTTTCCATGACTCCGACTCCAGTCACTATAGTTTTCACGACTCCAAGTCCGATTCCGGCAAGCGAAAATTAGCCTAACTCCGACTCCTACTACACAGCCCTGGTCGTGAGTGTTGTTCACACAGCAGTAATTCTTAACATTTTGAGACACTCTCGCGTTATGATGGTTACATTTTTGCTCCCCTTCTACTTATCGTACAAGAATGGAGCTTCTTGGAGGTACAGAACTTGAATATACACATGAATAGTAGAGCCGTTTCTAACGGGGAGGTGTGAATTCCCCCTCAGTAACAATTTTGACATTTTTAGGGGGAATCTGGGTTTAGGGTTGTATCGGAAGATACACTGCGTTCACAAGGTTTCTAGATTTATATGTTAGAACTGTTAAATATGAAACTAGTTCTTTACCATAGTCTGCTTCGTTGGTGGATTCAAAGCTAGGTGTCGTATATGCATAAATGCCTTCCATACACCCCCTGATAAAATGAGGCTCGCCAGACGATTTCGTTGGGCCCATGACAGCCTCTTTACCAAATTGCTACCAAGCAGGAAAAAGTCATGCCGAATTCAATTCAGCAAAATGCCGCTGGAGCAAATGTTCACCTTTTTAAGCCAACATATAAGCTAACGTGAAAAACATACCAAATTCATCGGTTCAACTCGAGGCCATATCAAGCGAGCTTGGTGATTTATTTTTTGTCAGCGTCTACTCGACTGGTACAAAACAGGACAAATCTGGCGGTACTTTACCAAAGTGCAGTGCGGTCTACATTCGACATAATTCGACCATATCTGAATATATTTGGCCATATATTGCTCAGTCAACAAATGTTTGTGCGTTAAAAGAACCAGTTTTTAGTCACCGGCAACTTTTCCATAGGGGGGGGGGGGATTTTAGTTCAAATATCGGCCAAGGGATCCACGATACGAAAAAGATTGAGAACCGTTGGAATAGTATATTCATATTGAAATGAACCCGAATATTCTCGGCCCATAGGGCTCAGGGTAATCTTCAGCAACTATTAAAGATTTGGAAAGAACATTTGATGTCAACAATCGTATCACAAAATATGACGCCATCAGCGTCACCATCGGGAGGGGTAGCTCACACTTTCATCTGTGGAGTAGACCTTAATCAAAATACAAGCTTTGTCTACAAAAGAAGTCTGTTTACCATCTTAAAATCATCATCGTCACCTTCATCATAATGAGGTGCAAATAAAGTGGCAACGTTGAGAATAAATGTATCTAGCCTATATGTTTGATGACATCATCAAGGTATACCATACGAATTCTCGTCAACCATCTCATTGTGAAATAAAGCAGCATTTGCCCTACATCACTGCTGCAGACGATAGCAAAATTGTCTAAAGAACTCAAGCGCAAGGCACGTCAATATTTCTACTGTCCACATCATCAGAGCTATAGTCAAAGTGGTAAAGAAATCTACTTAAGTACGAGTAGAAGTAGTGCTATTTGAAGCAGCCAAAACTACTCCAAGTAGCTTTATACTCACGTATGAAAGTCGTTTAGAAAAGCAGTCATTTATACGCCATCACTGACTGACAAAAGCTGGAAAGCGACTGATGCAGGCGGTGCGGAGAGCTGGGTCCGTGGTACTATATCCCCGGAGGAACAAATTTTCATGAGCATAAAATTAGACTTTCAGGAGTAAGTTTTGAAAGTGGAGGAAGTTACTTGAGTAGTTCGTAAAAGTGAAATAACTTCGGTATTACTGAACCCCGAAGTATGGATAATATAAATTGAATATCACGTTAGTTTATGACACTCAATTTTCTTTCAGGCCTGGAACCAATGCATCAATTGACAAAGACAGGAAACATGGAGTTGGAAATCAAAATGATCAAGAGAAATGGAATCTATTGGGTTGCTAAATACAGGTGGATACATGAGGCTTGCAGTTGTGCTTTGTTCGATTTACCTTCAGACACGCCACAAAAAGTCTGGACAGAGTTATTGCATCATAAAGCCGTGATCATTTATTCTTTCTTTGTTCCAATTCCAATTCGTCGCCGATTCTGAATCCCAAAAAACTGTTTATTACCTAAACTAAATTTCTAACGTTCTTTCAAACGAGCTAAACGCAGTTCATATTTCGTTCTTTTTCTATCAGCCCTATTTTTTTTAATTTACTTTCAGACACAGTAAGAAATCTGAATATTTTATTATGGATGACTTGCATGGCATGGTACGAGAGTATGGTACGGATCGCGATTTCGGTATGGGAATGTGCAAGTATGGTATGGAAATTATTTCCATACTTCCATACTTTGACAGTTTTGCCAGAACTATGAAAATGATCCTACTTTCGATTAAACATATCGATTACACACCTAAAAAAATCGGTCACTGGCTGGTCTATGTTCAAATCTCAAATTGAGACTGAGACACCCCATTGGACATCTATTTGAAGATAAAAAAAAAAGCTGTGTAACGCGTATACGAAGGAAAATAATATTGTTTTAATCTGAATATGATAGAATTGAATGATATTCGACCGCTATCGCGTTACAGCTTATATTTCGCTTATTGTAGCTTGCACTGTAAACTACCAAGAGGGATTTTAAAATCGTAGACTCTGACTGAGAATGTAGTAGTTACATGAATGTATATATCCGTTTGTTGAGCTTGTCTATCATTTCCAGAGGTTTGGCTCGGATAATCATCACGCTATATTCCTTTTACCTATAAGCATCATAGATATACTCGCTTCGTAACTGAAATTGGAGCGATACAGAGCACGGGCAAACTTTTGAAGCGTCGTTATTTCAGTAAATCCATAAAAACCCGACATATTTCACGATCGATAACAGATAATCAATTCCCATTTCCAGCGATTTCCGCATCGGCCCCGGGTTCGACAAGTACAGACTGCACGTATCGGGATACTCTGGGAATGCAACCCAAGATGGTCTCTCATCTCATAGCGATCACCAATTCTCGACGAAAGACGCGGATCACGACACTGATCCGTCAAAGAATTGCGCTTCTACCTTCGAAGCAGGCTGGTGGTATCACGCATGCGCCACCAGCCATCTGAATGGAAATTTCCACGGAACAGGCGGGAAGGAAATTTGGTGGGGCGCCATCCCGTGGATCAAAAACGACCTGCGCTTCTCGGAGATGAAGTTCCGGAAAAGATCGTGAAATTGACTTTTGTAGATCTCTGTGAAATCACACTTCGAAAAGGTCATCCCTCTCGTATGGATTTGACGTAACAGTGACATATGTAGCCTACGTATCATTCCTCCGTTCAATCAATTCGACGTCGATCATTTTCGAGAAAAGCACCCGTGAACAACTTTATTATTTTTTGCATTTCTCCCAAGCAGGGCACGCCCTGGAGATACCGATCAGCGAGTATAAGGACCCTTTTATAGTGTTTATGATCGTTTACGTTCGGTCAAAGGTTTGCTTGTTGAAGATAAAGTGATTGTTTGAACACGACAGTGGTCAGGTGCCGCTAAACCAGGGGTTACCAACACGCGACGATTGGCGGTCGGATGCGACATATTTTCCCTTTACGCAGCTCATTGAGGTTAGATTGCCGGACTAGAGGTCTACTGGTTTAAAAGTTCTTTCGCATCCTCTAGTAGTTATTCGGGTTTCTTTTAGTGCGATGGCTTATTCAACTGTAAATGGTGTTTAGTATTGTTTATTGCTGGGGCGTTGACGTCACGAAAATCGTATATTTCAATGAATTAGGAGTGGTTTCATTGCCACATAAAGAATTTGATTCGTATTTTGGGAATAAGTGCGACACTACCTTTCGATTCAGACCAGTTCTATTAAATTTGTTAGATCGGATCGCAAGATATAGGACTACCAATTATGCTGCTTTTAGCCGGCTCAGCTGCAGACTTCTCTTGGTATTTAAGTGCGAGGATTTGAGTCACGCATCTTTGCGTAGGTTGGTAATCTATAATGAGTTTTTCTGCCCTATTCTGCGTTGAATAACTTGGTCATGTCGGGGTCAGGTCAGGTCAAGTCAAGTCTCGTCTTTCATACACAAGTGAACCGTAGTGGAATTATAATAAACATCACGCATCTTGATACACATAAAACAGTTAAATATATCGGTATCATTATTGATGATTAACTCAGTAGGTCTGACAGTTTTAGGATCAAGTAACTACCTTCGCGTTACAAGTCATCTAGGCAGTGGTTCTCAGCCTTTTTCACTTCGCGGACCGGTAAAATTTCTAAAAATGTCTCGCGGACCGGTGAACTTTCAAAATTGAAATGAAGCCAAAATGTAAAGTATGCAACCGTTTTGGCAATTATATTGTGCTGGTGAGTGATATTTAGAGGGTTTTGATCGAAATCAAATGTCTTCATGATGGCATCCATGTGATTTTATGGTAGTGAGTCTGCTGAGTCGAGATTAAATTGCCTTGTCGAGATAAATGTGCTATTGCCGAGAGTCGTATACAGTCTTTCGCGCCGTAGGCAGTGGGTTTAACCGACCACGCCAACTCGAATAATATTCTTCTCTTTGACAATATCGAGAGAAGAAGCGCTTCGGAGTCAAACCAAGCACCCTCTGTGGTGCTACGGCTTGCTTCTTGGCCAAGTCTACCATTGGCCTACTCAGGCTTCCACCATACCCAGGCTAGACTGGCAACTACGGATACAATGCGTACGAATTTATGGCACACCTTTCGGAGCCCATGCTAGCCTAAACTTCAATATGTGTTGGTTCGTCGTGGCGCGGTAATGGCTGACGCCGAAATGCCTATTTCTAGAAATCATGCGTATTTTTCGGAGAAGGGCACCTAATAATCAGGGCATTTCCTGACATTAAATCGCGCAAAGCGCGGAAAAAAATTGAAAATGTTAGCGAAAGTTTCAAAAATCTACGCTATGATTGATGTTAATTTGCAAAAATAACTTGGGGCCTTTTTAAAGCTCGGCCTCTCCAATTGGGTGGTTTGCGGTTACCCAGTTATGGTCCTTCACGAAATGAATGAATAGAAAACGAATGATCGCGCGAACTGCGCTGTTTAGCGATGAGTCAGCTCGTATCTGTTCTGTACTTGTCACTGGCATGTCGTCAAATGACACGTCTTGAACTTCAGGTCAAATCAATTATGTTTCCAGCCCTAATGTTACCTCGCAAAGTTCTGAATCAGTTTAAAATTTGATGTTTCATTTATTTTATCAATGGACAAGCCTTCAACATCTTGAAATGGCATCTTGAAATTGCCTTGCAGACCAGCAGGAATGTCGTTGCGGACCGGAGGTTGAGAACCACTGATCTAGAGTCATTGCGCATTTTCACTAAAGTCAAGTCAAGTCACTCGATTTCTGAGGTGACTCGAGTCAAGTCAAGTGTCAAAGTAAAGTAAAGTCACGAGTCAAGTCACAATTCGAATCGGGTAGTCTTTTCGAAGTGCTAGGTATGATTAAGTTATTGCATTCGCAATTTATTTTAAATCGAGGATCGAATATAGAATTGAATAGACATGTAAAATTGTGTTGTTTAATCGAGGACCGAATATAGACTTGAATAGACCTGTAAAATGGTGTTGTTTATCTCACGCTAAACTACGTAAGTAACTATGTGTGGAAACCCGAGGTTCTGTATTTGCCGTTTTGAATTCATATTGCGCGTGGTATGGATGGAGACCGCGCCTGACATTGTTGAGGGAGGGAGTTGGCTGAGGGGGAGAGAGCGTGATTGAAGATTGATGTGAGTGAGGATGTCTCCAGGGCTGTGGAGTCGTAGTCGGTGGAGTCGGAGTTTGGCTAATTTTCGCTTGATGATGTCGGAGTCGGAGTCGTGAAAACTGTATAGTGGCTGGAGTCGGAGTCGGAGTCGTGGAAAAAATACTGACTGGAGTCGGAGTCGGAGTTTGTGAAAATGACCCTGACTTCGATTCCAACTCCTTTATCGTGAAAACAATTGCTTTCAAAGGTATCTTTGAATTAGTAATATTAACAACTATAATAGGATTTTTATGTACAATCAATCACTGTTATTAGTAACGATGCAGATCAGGGGCGGCCAAACCGTGTCCCGCAAGCCAAATGTATGGCCCGCGATAAGGTTTTGTGTAACATGCGAGGTAATTCTCAAAAATAGATATAACATCAGGTAAAACTGCAAAACCAACCAAAATTTGATTAGCCTGACCACGAAATTTGATGATGGCTAAAACATCAGTTTCGACGCATTGGCGTAATCAGGGGCCAGCCACATTCATCGCAGATTTTCGTATATGACCATAAAGTAGAATATTCCGTAGCAGATGTATTCGACTTGAATTTGTCCTAGCACTTCGCATGATTTATTGTCACATTTATTGCATTTAGTATTGGCCCTCCTGGAAATTATAAATAGTCTATGCGTAATTTACAGAATTGAGTCCAACTATATACTCGCAATTAGGAGATAACGTGTCTTCCAACATGCGACTTCGCTTGTGCGCTCGAAGCGAGATTGTCGGCGATGAAACATTTGCACAAAATGACTGAGGCATGTTAACTGAAACCGTCGATATAGCTATGTGTAAAATCCCAATTAATCCTGTCCTTGCCAAGTATGCCAATTGCTATGCAGAGGCGACGCCCAATATATGCAAGTAATACATTTATTTATCGAATTCATTCATTACCTTGAAAAATAGTTCGTGCTTCGCGAGACCAGGGAATGACTGCACTGCACAGTGCACACTGTACAGTTGCACACGGAGTTTTCATGACATAATTGCTATCAATTTTAAAGCGTAGTCGTATAAGTCTTGTTTACACTGTTATTTAATTCAGTTCGTTCCTATCGGACGACTAACAAAAGTCATCAATATTCAAGTTGCCTGCGTAATGGTTCGTTAATCTCATGTTGCCGTTTGGTCGAAAAGGTTGGTAACCCCTGACATATAGAATTGGACATTATTTGCAAATTACGATTCAGTTGCATGGAGGAAGAAAGAAGCAATATGCATCTTCGCGTATGTTTCCAGTATAGTTTTGTTTCGTGTTCAGATTCTTTGCGTTTATGGTATAGCTTTATTAANGTGTACATTTATTGTTCAATCGGTCAAGTCAACCAAATATATCTGTAACTCGTAAGAATGAGTGTATACTATTGACAAGTATCGTGGAGCGAGAAAAATATATAGGTTTAAAATACACGCAGTTCTTTTAAAACTTTCCTACAATGAAAAATCACGAGTGCAAGGATTATTATATATTTTCTACGCAGTGTACTCTATAACACCACATTAAAATGTTGGAGTTCTAGAAATAGTCTAATGCAACATGGTTTCGTATACCAGATCTAGTTGATATTCATCAAGCCGTCAAATGAATTTTTTTATTACCACTTACTACAGGGGCGGGCAACATACGGCCCGCCGGCCGGATCCGGCCCGCGACGGGATTTTGTGCGGCCCACCGACAGTTTACGGTCTTACGTGATGATGTGGTCCGTGTCACCGTCTACAGGCAATTAGGCGCAAACATTTCCGATCATGAACATTAGCAAGACAAAGCGACGTTCCAATACAACTGATGTTCATCGCATTGACGTGGCCAGGGGCGAATGGGGTCATGCCATTCCCAGATTTTACGTAAATATTCGTAATATCTGTAAGTAGTAGAATATTTTCGGGTAGATGGATTCAAACTAAAAAAAATGCGAGCTTCGCGCAATTTAGTGTCTCTACGTACGTGTCATGATCATGAGAAAACAGTATCATAGATACACTATAATAGCCCAAGGCCGTTTGGTTGCAGGAATTTTCAACAAAGTACTTAACAAGAATGAACCCGCCCGAAGTGAATAATCTGCGATAAGCTCATGAATGTATGTATTCTTAAGCCATGATCAATGTTCAAAATTATAAATATACGTACTGTAAATTTTGGAAGAAACCACCTGCTCAGACACTGACCATTATCATTGATCAAATTCATTCATTTACGCAAATATAATTCGCGCTTGGCGCGACTAGAAGCCGAGTGCACTCTGACTTGTTTGATCACGTTCATATCACCAATTTGGGCTCGCCCGTGAAACAGAAGCCCAATCCAGATATAGGAATGTGTGCGTCTCTGAATTGTATGTACAAAGAGTAGTGCTAGGTAGGATGGACGGATCTGTGGCTCTTTACCACGGGGGGAGTTCCCCTAAAATCATATAAAATTCCAGGAATCCGGCCCGCCTCATGTTCATGTTCCCCGATCCAGCCCTCCGGATGGAGAAGTTGCCCGCCCCTGACTTACTACAATGTATCGATATAATAATAATAGAACACGTTCAAGTTCATATAGGATATAATGCGGTGACGTGCTGTCAGGGAAGGCAAGTGAGGCACTGCCGCATAATAACTAGTTTTAATCTTATTCTATCGTCCCACTGATTCCGAAAATCCAAGTAATAATTATGTCGTAGCACCAGAACCCCTCAAAATCACCAAACAATGTGAAATTTAGCTTTGCTACGTACAATGACAGCTCGGAGAAACAATACAGGTGAGGCCCAGATGAATTTGCTTCACTAGAATTCGGCAATCTATATGCAGTAACACAATGCGCTATCGACCTCGGAAACTGAAACGTAGCATACGTCAGGTAGCTGCGACGGCCAGATCAAATACATTTCCTCATTTATATATATACCTATTATGAATTTTCCAACCATTCCTCCTAAATTGTTGGTATGCAGGGTTGTAATGACTCTAGTCATTTTCTCAAAATGCGGAAATGACTCGACTCGACTCGAGTCAATCTGTGTATTGACTCGACTTGGATTCGAGTCATTGCGCATGACTCGAACCAAGTCATATGACTCAACAGTCAGACGGCCAAAACCGACATCTCATTGTAATTTCGAAGGATAGTAAAGTAACCACCATATTGGGATTTCGTCCAATGGTACTGGTACTTGAAAATGCGACCAGAAGCTGATAAAAGTGAGGAAAATTAGTATAGTATGAATACGATCCATTCGATATCACCAAACGGAGCTATAAAAATTGGGTTTAACAAGACTTTATCTAGAAACTGAGCAGTCAACGCAATGACTTGGACTCGGACTCGAGTCATGATACCATGACTCTGACTCGAACCTCTGCTCGATGACTTGGACTCGGACTTGACTCGGTGGTGAATTGAAAATGACTCGACTTGACTCGAGTCAAAACCATAAAAGTGAGATTGACTTGTGACTCGGAGCCTAGGGACTTGGTTACAACCCTGGGGGTATGTAATACTTAGTGTTGCTTATTAGGTGATAATAAACGGGTCGTCAACCTCTAAAGGGTCCAGTACCTCACCAACCATTAACATCACCGCATGCCACTGATAAAATGTTTCTCATATGTAATGAAGCCCACACTTCAAAGTGTGTGGCTTCAAATAGTCGGTAAATGCCCTTGGGTTGGTCACATAACAGTTTCGTGGCTAACCACGGAGCTATAGCGGAAATTATGAAGTTGTTTTGTCTGTCGTAATATAAGATAAAAATAGATTCATATGACCGACCTTATTCTACTTCAAAATTTACAAAATGAAAAGACCTGAACATGAAATATAACCACAGTTTTGCCACTCTGCAACCATAATTAGTAGCTAGTCACGCGTGTCAACCAGGAAACGCGAATATATTCGAATATAAATGACTATTAACCAAAAGAACGTAACCATGACGTAAGAATTTTCAGGTTCATATATAATGTTCTAAAAAATGCAATTCGGATAAGAGCAACACAAAGTAATCTGAGCCAGTGGAAACGATAGGGAGAGAACTATCATTGATGTAATTATAATTAGGCCTGATTGACTCAACACAACAACATAAATTATTACAATCGCAGTTAGCAGTCGGGAAACACGTATACTGACTGGAGTCGGAGTTA